>CATNWA010002381.1:0-22286 GCA_951230385.1 Staurois parvus
AATGTGTAATGTAATTTGCTGTTTTTTATTAAAAAATGTGACTGTGACTGTTTTTACTCCATGTTTGCAGGAGAAAAAAAACACCACATTGCTGCTGTCTGTACAAGCCCTGTGTTTTTTGTCAACAAAGAGCTTTCTATTGTCTTCGTAAGCCGACAGCGGGTCCCAGCCATAAAAAGGGCTGAGACCTGCTGCCCACTTGTTTTTATAGAATGAAAAAAGACATCAGGTAAGGGCAGGGGGCGATGCACCCTACCCCAGAAATGGGGATCATATAATGTATGGGGTCCGGTGCATGGGGCTGCATGCTCCAGAAAAAACTTTGGGGGGCGTCCAAAGTGGTTAAAGCCCATAGCAAAATTTTCCTTGGCATCAATTGCGGGTTTTGGGGCCCCCTTACTTTTTAATATATTTTTAACAAACGGCGGGATTATAAATCCCATTTCAGTTTTTGCAGTGACACCAACTGTGCAGGGAATAAGCCCTTTACAGGATGCTCCAATTACAAGCCGACCCAGATGCTCTGTGTAATTGGTAACTTATTGGCAATGAAGTTTTAATGTTGATAAAATTGTAAGGTTCTGCCACTGGGGGCTAAGAATAAGCATGCCATCATACCCATACTAGGGGTGGGTACAACTGGGGGGGTCAATAGTGAAGAAAGGATCTGGGAGTTCTGGTAGATCACAAGCTTAATAATATCAAGCCAATGCCAAGATGGGGCGGGTCTAAAGCGAGCAAAATCCTCTCATGTATTTAAAGTGGTATAGGGAATCCACAGAGAGATATCATCCCCCCCGGCTACAACTCATTAGTCAACACCTACTCATCTGGAATATGCAGTTCAGTATTGGGCCACCCAATTCCCAAAAACAACCTTGGGGAACTGCGAGAAAAGAAGTTACAGGAGAAGGGCAACCAAACTGTTAAGAAGGCATGGAGGAGCTCAGCTATGAGGAAATATTAAAGAGGAACTGAATTTATTTTCTCTTGGAGAAAGAGGAGATTAAGGGGGAGATATGATCTCCATGTATAATACAACATGGGTGATATGATATCCATGTATATTACATAATGGGGGGATATGAATCACCATGTATAATACATAAGGGGGGAATATGATCTCCAAATGTGATAATACATAAAAGGGGGGATATGATCTCCATGTTATAATACATACGGGGGGGATATGATCTCCATGTATAAATACATAATGGGGGGAATCTGATCACCATTGTATAATACATGTGGGGCCCCGCCCGCGTGCCGGGGATATGATCACCATGTATAATACATAATGGGTGGATATAATCTCCATGTATAATACATAAGGGGGGGATATAATCTCCAGGGTATAATACATAAGGGGGGATAAGGATCTCCATGTATATAAGGGGGATACATAAGGGGGGATATGATTCTCCCATGTAAGATTATACATAAGGGGGGATTCTGATCACCATGTATAATACATAAAGGGGGGGGAAATGATCTCCATGTATAATACATAAGGGTGGGATATGACTCCATGTATAATACATAAGGGGGGATATGATCTCCATGTATAATACATAAGGGGGATAGTATCGTCCACATGTATAATACATAAGGGGGGATAGGATCACCATGTATAATACATAAGGGGGGGAATAGGTCTCACATTGTATAATTTATTTCTATTGATACATTTTTTAAGGGGGGGATATGTTCTCCATGTATAATACAATAAGGGGGATATGATCTCCAATGCATAAATACATAAAAGGGGGATATGATCACCATGTATAATACATAAGGGGGGATATGATCTCCATGATATAATTACATAAGGGGGATATGATCTCCATGGTATAATACATAAGTGTGGGATATGATCTCCATGTATAATAACATAAGGGGGGATATGATCGTTCCATGTATAATACATAAGGTGGGGCTATGATCTCCATGTATAGATTACATAAGGGGGGTTATGATCATCCATGAATAATACATAAGTCTGGATATAATCTCCATGTATATAATACAAAAGGGGGGATATAATCTTCCATGTATAATACATAAGGGGGGGAATCTAATCCTCTCATGTATATTACATAAGGCGGGGGATAATAATCTCCATGTATAAATACATAAGGGGGGATATAATCTCAATGTATAAATACATAAGGCTCTCCTCCTATCTCACCCATCGCTCCATTCAGCGTTACCAATAACCCATACCTCAACCACCTCCTCCTCTATCCCCTCCTCCCTCTGTTGGGGTCCCCCAAGCCTCTCCCCTCGGGGCCCCCCTTCTCTTCTCCATCTAAACACGTTCCTCACCTCGCAACTACAACTGATATCAACTCCCCACGCGCTTCTCACTTATCACCTCTACGCCGATGTTTATCAAATGTTACCTCTCCACCCTCGCCTCAACCCCTTCAGTCTGAAACGAGCCCGTATCACCCACCTAACTGATAAACGAGACCATAGACTATGGGACATGTCGCTCTCCATCCTCAACTGGTAACTTTCCCACAAACACAAACAGCCTTCCTAATTTTCCCCCCCAGTGCCCGCGCTTGCTGACCCCACTCTCGTCCATCTCGACCAAACTACGCCACCATCAGTCCCCACACCCGCAAGCCAGGGGGTCCTAGGTGTCAACTCTATATTCAACCCTGTCCTTCCAAACCCCATTACCAATCTAGTTAGCTTAAACTTCCCATGCAGTGCTGTCTCCATTCCTTCACAACATCGCATTTCCACTCATACGTTCGGTTTGTTCCTAACCCCCGACCAACTACTAAGCAACTTCATTCACTCCCTAATTATCCTCACGTCTGGGACTAAATACATGCAACTCCATCCTCACCGGCCTACCTCATTCACAGACTATCCCGGCTTCATTCCTATCCTGAACTCAGGCGGCCAGACACAACCACCTTTAGTTACCAAACCGCTCTTCTCTCTGCCAACCCCTCTGTCAATGCCCACCATAGGCTCCCACTTGCCCAACGCAACATCAAATACAAACTACTAACACAGACAATAGCCAAAGCCCAGGGACGAAAAATTTCAATCGTAGGTTTTTTGGCCGCGATTTGGCTTCAGTTGAAAAAAAAAGAGGGTCGCCACCTTGAGCCACTGGCAACACTAGCGCGTAAATAGACGTGGGGTCAATTTGATACTTGTTTTGCAGGCTACCAAGGTACTCCTTCTGGGATGATCACATGTGAAATCGGGATTTTGTCTTGTGACTACTGCTGTTTGCCCTTCAACATCTGCACCTTACTGACAAAGGCACAGACCCCCTAAAGTCACTACTCTCGGAACAGTGGTTGCCATTGCTTTTTTCTAAGAGTAATAGAGCATGTGCACATAAATAAAAAATAGTTTTTTGTTTCAGATTCAGTTTGGTAAGTAAAATCAAGTTTCGTTTCGTTCCATCCCCGGCCGCCCGTTATGGTTAGAATGATTTTGTTTTCGGAAATCATTTCACCCATATTATGAATTCCGAAATAATTTTTATCATTCGTTGTTCCAGATTGATGCGTATTTTCAGAAGTTATTTCCGGAGATTGGCTATTTTTGTTTTAACCTGTTAATCTCGTTATTTCGAGAGATTATTCATGCACTTCCTCTGAGTCATCCCTGCTAGTCCAACCCCAAAGAGAAATTGAATTGAGCTAGAGAGTTGGCATAGAGCCAATCTGACAAGTAATGAATGAAACATAATTTAATTTTGGATTCATTTGTTACCTGTATGCAATGATTTGGAAATTCTGATGGACCTCCACCTCCATCCAACCCAAAAACACAATAAGTAGGCATATCATTATTTACTACATTTTTAAACCCATTTACTGTATTTTATTGTTAATGTTTCCATTCACATACTGTATGTAGCACTTATTATCTCACGACTCGACTATTGCAAACTCCCTCCTCACGGGCCTACACCAACACAGGCTATCCCCCCGCTTCAGTCTTTCCTGAACTCAGCGGCCAGACTCATTCACCTTACCAACCGCTCCGCATCTGCCACCCCCATCTGTCATTCCCTCCACTGGCTCCGATTGCCCAACGCATTAAATTCAATCTACTAACACTGACATACAAAGCCCATTCATAACACTGCCCCGAACTAACCTCACCGACCTGATACCCAATGTACCACCCTCCCCCACGCCCCTCTCCCCCCCCCTTCCTCCCTCCAAGACCTCACTCTAGCTCCCTGGTCTCCTCCCTCCCACGCCTGACTGCAGGACTTCTCCAGGACTTCCCCCATCCTCTGGAACTCACCTGGGGACCCCCCAATCCATTAGACTGTCACCTACCCTTCTAACCTTCAGGCGCATCCCTGAAAAACCCATCTCTTCAGGGAAGCCTACCTCACCCTCTCACCTCTAACAGCCGATCTCCTCCACTCCTCCTACCGCTCTAAATCCCCACAGCCACTTCCTCCTGTACCACTATCCCTCCCTCCTAGATTGTAAGCTCGAAAGAGCAGGGCCTCGAACCCCTGAGTTATTGTTTGTTGCTGTATTGTCTATGTTCTTGTCCCCCACTATAATGTACAGCGCTGAGCAAACTTTTTGGCGCTATATAAATACTGTATTATAATAATAATAATAATTAATGATCTCCATGTATAATACATAAGGGGGGATATGATCTCCATGTATAATACATAAGGGGGGATATGATCTCCATGTATAATACATAAGGGGGGATATGATCTCCTCATGTATAATACTTAAGGGGGGATATATCCACCATGTATAATACATAAGGGGCGATATTGATCTTCATGTATAATTCATAAGGGGGGATATGATCTCCATGTATAATACATAAGGGGGGATATGATCTCCATGTAGAATACATAATGGGGGGATATGATCTCCATGTAGAATACATAAGGGGGGATATGATCTCCATGTATAATACATAAGGGGGGGATATGATCTCCATGTATATATATATAAGGATGGGAATATGATCTCCATGTATAATACATAAGAGGGATATGATCTCCATGTATTAATACATAAGGGGGGGATATGTAATCTCCATGTATAATACATAAGGGGGGATATGATCTCCATGTATATTACATAAGGGGGTTATGATCACCATATAAAATACATAAGGGGGTTATGATCACCATGTATAATACATAATGGGGGGTTATGATCACCATGTATAATACATAAGGGGGATATGATCTCCATGTATAATACATAAGGGGGGATATGATCTCCATGTATATTACATAAGGGGGGATATGATCACTATGTATATTACATAAGGGGGCATTATGATCTCCATGTATAATACATAAGGGGGATATGATCTCCATGTATAATACATAAGGAGGGAATATGATCTCCATGTATAATACATAAGGGGGGGAATATTATCTCCATGTATAATACATAAGGGGGATATGATCTCCATGTATTAATACATAAGGGGCGATATGATCTTCCATGTATAATTCATAAGGGGGGATATGATCTCCATGTATAATACATAAGGGGGGATATGATCACCATGTTATATATACATAAGGGGGGATATGATCTCCATGTATAATACATAAGGGGGATATGATCTCCATGTACAATACATAAGGGGGGATATGATCTCCATGTAGAATACATAAGGGGGGATATGATCTCCATGTAGAATACATAAGGGGGGATATGATCTCCATGTATAATACATAAGGGGGGGATATGATCTCCATGTATAATATATAAGGAGGGAATATGATCTCCATGTATAAATACATAAGAGGGATATATCTCCATGTATAATACATAAGGGGGGATATGATCTCCATGTATAATACATAAGGGGGGATATGATCTCCATGTATTAATACATAAGGGGGTTATGATCACCATATATAATACATAAGGGGGTTATGATCACCATGTATATACATAAGTGGGGGGTTATGATCTCCATGTAATAATACATAAGGGGGATATGATCTCCATGTATAATACATAAGGGGGATATGATCTCCATGTATATTACATAAGGGGGATATGGATCTCACTATGTATATTACATAAGGGGGCATATGATCTCCATGTATAATACATAAGGGGGATATGATCTCCATGTACAATACATAAGGAGGGAATATTTGATCTCCATGTATAATACATAAGGGGGGATATTATCTCCTTTCCCGGTATAATACATAAGGGGGGATATGATCTCCATGTATAATATATAAGGGGGATATGATCACCATGTATATTACATAAGGGGGGATATGATCTCCATGTATAATACATAAGGGGGGGATATGATCTCCATGTATAATACATAAGGGGGGACATTATGATCTCCATGTATAATACATAAGGGGGGATATGATCTCCATTGTATAATACATAAGGGGGGATATGATCTCCATGTATAATACATAAGGGGGGATATGATCTCCATGTATAATACATAAGGGGGGATATGATCTCCATGTATAATACATAAGGGGGGGATATGATCTCCATGTATAATACATAAGGGGGGATATGATCTCCATGTATAATACATAAGGGGGGATATGATCTCCATGTATAATACATAAGGGGGGATATGATCTCCATGTATAATACATAAGGGGGGATATGATCTCCATGTATAATACATAAATGGGGGATATGATCTCTATGTATAATACATTATGGGGGATATTATCTCCATGTATAATACATAAGGGGGGATATGATCTCCCAATTATAATACATAAGGGGGGGATATGATCTCCATGTGTAATACATAAGGGGGGATATGATCTCCATGTATAATACATAAGGGGGGATATGATCTCCATGTATAATACATAAGGGGGATATGATCTCCATGTATAATACATAAGGGGGGATATGATCTCCAATTATAATACATAAGGGGGGATATGATCTCCATGTATAATACATAAGGGGGGATATGATCTCCATGTATAATACATAAGGGGGGATATGATCTCTATGTATAATACATAAGGGGGGATATGATTTCCATGTATAATACATAAGGGGGGATATGATCACCATGTATAATACATAAGGGGGGATATGATCTCCATGTATAATACATAAGGGGGGATATGATCACCATGTATAATATATAAGGGGGGATATGATCACCATGTATAAATACATCAGTGGTTCATATAGTGAACTTTTTTTTTTTTTTTTAATGGTTGAACTGGATGGACTTTTTTCAGCCAGACTAACTACTGTATGTAACTATATGTACAATGTTTAAGATGTGGGCATATAAAACACAGAATCTCTTTCTAAACATTCTCTATTCAATTTAGTTTCACTTTGACAGCATGGCAGCTTTTACACCTCGGCTGACCTGACAAATTTGGGCAAAGTAAATAAACCCTTGATAAGAAGGCAAATATTTCATAAATACTGTACAAGATTGAATATTCAGATTATTGGGACTAATCCTCTATATGTAATAAGCCTGAATTTTTAAAAAAAAACGTTAAGAAATTGAAAACAGTTGAAAACCTAGTTTGCTGAACTGTATTTTAGAAATAGCCGTGTATTCCCGCAGCTAATATTCACCCGACCCATCAATCCCTCGGCAGAGTCGGCGGGAGGAAATGTTAATGTGCCGATAATTTGTGATTGCAGTGCAGGAAATGTCCGGTGAAGTGGATTTGCTTAGAAAGTGTTTTGTGACTGCGTAGGTGTAAGCTGTTCAGTGTATGTCTGGAGCTGATTTCTAGTCTGTATGACTTTCACCTTACAGGATTTGTAAGCCGTGTCCTTTGCTGATGTACTGAGCAGCAGGAAAATTATTGTCAAACAACGGGTGGATTGGTATGGCCAGACCAGCCTTTGGTATTGTTTTGGAGAACAGATTAACTTTTTTTTTTTTCTTTTTGAAACTTCTTATTTTTAGCATATAAAAATACAAAACAGAGCCTATGGGGCATACCCTGGCCCAAGGTGTTACAATAAGGCACTTCATAGCCGAAAAAAAAAAACAAAACAGCAAAATAAAAGACTAAATGACACTCAGAGTGCTACAACCTTGCTCATAGTTACCCAAATTCATGAGGAGGAGTGAATAAAAAGCAGATATGTCCTAGCACATTTGATAACATTATGTATGGGGAGAGCCAAGTGACAATAATAACTGATAAATTCGATATCTATCAATAACCAAATCCTATCACCGTGGTCCCAAAGACCAGTGAAGTTGCAAGTAAAAACATACAATAACAGAAAAGAAGAGGAAAAAAAGGGGGGGGGGGTGCAGCTTGTGACAGAGTCAATCCAAATGTCCCAAATTTTATTGAACTTTTTGGGGCAACCCCTAAATTGGTATGTATCTTTATAGAGAGGGACCACCGAGTTGATTCGTGATTTCCAAGAACTTAAGTTGGAGGCAGTGGCAGATTTCCACTGCATCACAATCGAATTCCTTGCATAAAACAGTAGAAGGCCCAGAAGAGATCTGACCACCCTAGTGGGAGCCAGGGCCTCCACTAAACCCAATATGCAGATATCTACCTGTCGTGGAACCTGAATGTTGGTTAGGCTTGAGATAAATTCCAAAACTAATACCAAGAAACTCTATATATGAGGGCAAGACCATAGCATCTGGAAGTAGTCCGCAGTGTCTGCCGAGTACTGCCAACAGGTGGGGGGCCAATGAAAATAAATCTTATGCATCTTATAGCAGGGGTGTCAAACTGGCGGCCCTCCAGCTGTTGCGAAACTACAAGTCCCATCATGCCTCTGCCTTTGCTTGTAACTCAATCTTGCAATGCCTCATGGGACTTGTAGTTTGGCAACAGCTGGAGGGCTGCCAGTTTATCACCTGTGCTATAGGGCGTGAAGTAAAAACGATGCAGTAAATTAAACTGAATCAACCTGTCCCTAGTGGAAACTAGCTGCTAAGAGGGATACTCCCAAATCTCTTCCCATCCAGAGCGGGTACTTCTGCCTGCCACATTGCATGTAAACGATCTAGCCCATGATGGACAGAGGGCTGCAGGGCCTTGTAGATATTAGATAAAGGCTTCTCCAAAGAGTCATCTCTCAGTAATGTCTCTATCTCAACAGATTGTAAATGGAGAAGGGAGCCACCAAATTGTGTAGGTAAGCATGCCTTAACCCTTTGAGGACCAAAAGATTACGGAACGCCAAAAGAATCAATTTTTTTTGTTTTTAAAGTTCGTACCCTTCAGTTGCTGTAACTAAGCCATTTCATGAAATAATTGGCAAAAAGCTAGATCCATTTGTTAAGAACTAATATTTTGACTCAAGCCAAAAAAAAAAAAGTATTTTAGGTTCTTAATCAGATGATACAGACAATTAAAAACATGGGACAAATATGTCCCTTGGTCCTCAAAGGGTTAACTATAGAAACCGGAACAGGAGTGAATTTAACACAACAGCTTTAAACTGAACAGCTAAATTCACTGATAAAATCCTTGAGGGCTATTTTACCCTGTATTTCTGTTCATCCAGTTCTTAGATTTACATATCTCTGCTAGACAGCTGTCAGGGATCCAGGTATGACCAGAGATGTGTGGACTGACACAGGGAACAGCAGGCTTCAGAAATGATGAAATAGTAATATAATTTATTAAGAGCTGCACAATATACAAACGCAGTGCAAACAAAAACCAAACCTTAAACTAATATTAATATGTACAAGTGTAGTCAGGGCTGGAGAGGTGAAGTGGTCAGGCAGGCCGGGTCAGGAACAATCGGGCAGATAAGGTACAACAGGAGCAGGCAGGAGAATGGTCAGGAATAGCCGGGATCGGTGCAGGCGGAGTTCTAGCAGAGTCAAGCAGGCAGAATACAGGACGCAGGATACAGGATCAGAACAACAGGGCACATGGGAAAACACCAAGGCACTGATTGCAGGCCTGGTACTGCTTTAAAATACACCTCCTGCAATCAGCCTGAGGTGATGGCTTGATTGCAGGAGTGAGAACCTGGCTGCTGAAAGCACCCGCCGGCAAGCACACACAGCAGGTGAGCCCCAGCACCACCAGCGGTGAGACTTTTCCTGACAACAGCCGAGTCTTGTCTGGCAAGGTAGGAGACCTAATGTACCTTTGTTGCAAGTCAGTAATATTTACAGGTTTTATTCTTCCCCCGCCTGATTCTGACGGAGTGAGGCACAATTTGTATCTATTAGAAATAGCAAACATGTCATACTTACCTCTTCTGTGTAATGGTTTCTCAGCCCCGATCTTCCTCTTCTGGGGTTCCCCGCCGGTGCTCCTGGCTCCTCCCCTCTGAAGAGTGTCCACCATAGTAAGCTGCTTGATATGGTCAGTAGGGGGTCCCATGAGATGCCCCTGGTACCTTTTTCATAGGCTTTTTTGAGTTTGGGCAAAGACACAGGGGCCCCATGATCCCCTATTGCCCGGGGGCCCCATGAGTTGTCAGTCCGCCCCTGGTCAGGCAGCTGGGGGGATTCTGACAATATGGTCAAGCTTCTTCCAGAGGGTGGAGCACCTCTGTCACATTAACAGCTGTTACTTGATTCTGAGTCACAGGAGTGCAAAAGTAAGTGTACTCCTGTGACCCACAAGTAAAGTGTGGCCTAAAAGCTTTGGCTATACTTCTCATTTTTAAAATCATCTTTTACTTGGTGGGTTTCCTGACAAGGCCTTAAAGGGGTTGAAAACTTTTCATTCACCTAGTGAAGTGACTGGCCTCAGGTGATACACAGAGATGAAACAAATCTTCCCACATAAATTGTACCTGTCTATCTGCAGTCTTCTCTTCTCTATATCAGTTCAAAATACTGAGTTTATAAAGCTCGTATACCTGTCAAAAAAGGGGGGTGGAGAGCTGAAGTTACACACTGCAGAGCTCAGTAAGGAGAGGTCTGATAGCTGATTTAAGGGAAGAGACACCCCCCCATCCACACAGCACACAAGAAGAAAGCTTAGGCTGTCAATCTGTTGGAGCTCCCTCCCCTGTCACCATTTTTCTCTTGGTGTCAGGAAAACTTGTCAGATGTCATTCATGCCAATAGCAGAGGATCGAGGCAGTAGACAGAAATGACACTTAGTGCTCTGAATTGAAACAAGTGCACAATATAGAGGGATGTGCTTTGTTCATATTTCATGTCTGAGGTTTACAACCAATTTTAAAGTGGATACAATTGTTTTCTACAGATAAAGGGGTGCACACTGGCAATTGGATCAGCACCTTCCCATAGTGTCTTCTGAGAATTATAACTGTGGATAACATTAGTTGTAACAAAAGCACCAGTCTATTTTTACATACATACATACAGCTCAAATGTAGTGATAGGTGAAAATCTGCCAAAATTTGGTTTGACTCAAAATTAGCCCCTTATTTTTTATTGATCTTAATCAACAAAGACACATAAGCATATAAAAGAAGCAAAAAAGACAAAGAAAGCAGCACATGATACCTGAACACCAGACACAGAAAAGTCACGATTGTATAGTAATCCATAAAAAAGCAAATTAAAGAACAATTCTACATTTTGCTCTATTCTAATTATAACTGAAGGTGAATATACCTACAATTTAATAAAAATAATAAGTCATATATAGTGCTACCATGAATAAAGTGACTAAAAATACAGTAGTACATCAACCATATTTAATAAAACAAGTATTATATGTTTGATTATTGTTGACTTATCAGTGTTTTTGTGGCACTTTTTATTTATATATGGTAGCTCTATATATTGCTTTTTTTTATTAGCTTTAATGTAATGTAATCATTTGAATTAGAAAGATTTGATTACATTTGAATGAACTTAATTTTGAAATTTTGGGTTGAATTTGATACAGTTTAGAATCTCAAAACAATAAAAACATTTTAACAATTTGATTACCGTATTTTTCGCTCCATAAGAGGTGAATAGAGGAACAGGTAAGATAAAGAACAAAGAAGTAAGAGCGGGTACCTGTCCAATTCAGGTACCCGCTCCCCACCTCCCCAAAGGTCAGCAGTCCTCTCCATAACCCCTTCACGCCTAAGGGTAAAACAAATCTAAAGGCCTAAGCACAATTCTGCACCGTTGACATGTGTTAGTAAAACCGTACATATCATCACAACTACTTTGCACATCCAGGTGGATTATACCTTGATTTTTTCAGGACAAATTGGGCTTTCATTTGGTGGTAAATGGTAATGGATATCTCCTGATTTTTTTTTTATTATCAAAGGAAAACTGGCCCAAAATAGTAAAAAAAATCCTTTTTTTTTGTTTAGCTATGTGTTTCTTGTTATGACCATAACCTACCACCAAAGAGCAACCCAAAATAAATTCTCCACTCTTGACGATCGCAGCGATACCATATATGTGTATGTTATTTGTTGTTTGTACCCGTAGTACAGCCCAGAAACCATAGTGCGCATTTTGTTTTTGTCTTTTTTTTTTTTTTACCTAAAACACACTAACACTAACTGACACTGACATTAACACTAACTGACACTGATACCAATTTTTTTTTAAATCTTGACCTTTGACCCTGACCTTTGACCTTGACCCTAACCTAAACACTAACCCTGGCACTGAACTAGATCAAACCTTGATCTAGGTATTTTTTTAATATTTATTTATTTATTTATCTTTTTTTTTTTTTACAAACTTTTTTTTTTTCTTCTCTCTGACAGGAGTTCGAGAGATACAATGTATCTCTCTTCTCCATTCATAGAGAGAGAGAGAGAGAGAGAGAGAGAGAGAGAGAGAGAGAGAGAGAGAGAGAGAGAAAACAAGGGGGCCGGGCTGCACAGTGACTGATCACTGTGATAGCCAATCAGAGGCTATCACAGCGATCATGTGACCCGGGACCGGGAGTCCGGGTCCCGATCGTTAGAACGGGACCCGGTGCTCTCAGTGACACACCGCGGTCTCGGTGCTGGGAGCGCGCTGAGGGGCGCGCTCCCAACACAAAGACAGGTACGCAAATATGCGGCCCCACGGAAAAAAGCCCAGGTCCGTGAGGCCGCATATTTGTGTTACGTCGGCGTCAAGGGGTTAAGGTCCCGCTGCAGAGCTGAGCGGCTGGCCCGGTATTCTGACACGGTGGCGGTGGAAATACCGGACCGGCCGCTCTATATTCGCTTCATAAGACGCACTGACATTTTCCCCCCTTTTTTGGGGGGAAAAAAGTGCGTCTTATGGAGCGAAAAATACGGTATATAATATTCATGTGGACACACCTACGGGCGGCACAGTGGCTTAGATGTTAGCGCGTCTGCCTTGCAGTAAATGGGTCATGGGTTCGATTCCCAATGATGGCGCCTCCTGCATGGAGTTGCATGTTCTCCCTGTGCCTGCATGGGTTTCCTCCAGGTGCTCCGGTTTCCTTCCACACTCCAAAGACATGCTGGTAGGTGAATTGGCTCCTGTCTAAATTGTCCCTAGTATGTGTATGTATGAATGTGAGTTAGGGACTTTAGATTGTACACCCCTTGAGGGTTAGGGACTGATGTGAATGTACAATATATATGTAAAGCACTGAGTAAATTGACGGCGCTATATAAGTACCTTAAATAAATAAATGATTGTGTTCAGGTGTTTCCAGTGATGGCTGCTGTTAATGTTGCCACATACAAAGACATTTTAGATCATTTCGAGCTTCCAATCTTGTGGCAACAGTTTTCTGGAGGACCTTTTTTTGTTTCATCATGACTGTGCCCCAGTGCACAAAGCCAGCTTTATAAAGACGTGGTTTGATGAGTTTGCCTTGGAGGAACTCAAGTGGCCTGACCTCAATACTGCTAACTCATTTGGGATGAATTGGAATGTGATTGGAAGCCAGGTCTTCTCACCTAACATCAGTACCTGACCTCACAAATGGCTGAATAGGAACACATTTCCACAGACACCCCCCTACATCTTGTGGTAAATCTTCCCAGAAGAGTGGAGGATATTAAAACCACAAATGTGAGAATGCAATGCCATATTAATGGTCGTGGCTTTGGAATGGAATGTCCAATAATCTCACATCTCAAGTGTTTTTTTTTTTTGTTTTTTTTTAATGACAAGTTCACCTTAAACCACAATGAGGTATTTAGGGACAAATATCAGTATTTGTGTCAAACACTATTAAATATTTAGAGACATTTAGAAGGTACAGACGGGGCCACTCTGGGGATTACTTGGTAAACACTGGCCCTCATTAAGGGGTACATAATTTAATACAACCGAGAAACACTGTGCTGGACCGCCGACACAATCAAAGTGTTGTTATTTTTAACCTAATTTAATACTTTCAGAAATCACTGAAAGCCTTCACATTATATTAATTGAATTTCACTTCCACCATCCCCTTCTGAAATATTAAGCAGACATGAAATGACTTCATTAAGAAGAAAATGACATTAGTCTGGCTATTACACAGCAAAATGTCAGTTTTCTTGACATTTCTATTAGGCTGTAAATTGGATTTAACCCATTCTTGGAGAACCTGGGTCCATTCAGCTCTTGATGAAATACTGGTTCTAGCTAGTGTTGGTTGGGGCTTGTAGGAACTCATAGTTTTACATGGGCTGGAGGTATGTAGGTAGCCTTTTGCTGATTCAATGAGAACCAGTAACAGCTGGGCTTATGTAAGAGGCTAAATAGTCAGTTTCCCATTATTACACCTGTGTAGGCGTACCTATTAAAGATTTATAATTGCTTACTTGTTTAGCTTTATTTACTTTGATTGAACTTGACAAGTTTGCTTTGCCCGTTGAGGGAGAAATGCTTGTGATGGCAGTAATGTAGGCTGCATTAGGTCCCTGCTGCACCTCCCTCCCCACCCGACCTTCTCCATGAAGTTGTTGAGTTGCTCACATGAGGAGAGAATGATGGGAGGCAGGGGACAGACAGTAAAGGAGAGCTATAGCTCTGGCCTGAAATGAAGGGACTGAATTTGTGGACAGGTGCTCAGCCTGGACCTGTTCAGACCTACAGGGTCCTCGAGTGCTAGCCTTTCCTCATAATCTTGCTTACTCCTCTAGCCTTATTGACCACCTCAGGCACTTCTGTATCACTCTACTGCCACTAGTCCCTACTGCTCCCTCTCATATTTTGCACCATTGCCACTGATCCCCACTGCCCCCTCTAATAACACTGTTCAACAGGTAAAAAGTTTTGGGCATAAAATTAGCTAATCTTACATAATTTTGGGGTGCTGAAAACGAAAATGACCCTAAAAAATGTTGATTGGCTCTAGTTTCCATGATATATTCACCCATCTAATGACGTAAGCCATTCAAAATTATGATGCAACTTCAGCTGCATATTGCGCAATTGATACTGGTGACCAATAGAAAATTGCATGTATACTGAGATGATGCAATATTAGCCTTTAATTGCATCACTTCACTGCATAAAAGCTGCAGTATCTGTAGCTGATTGTAGTTCGACAGCGTCTTTACATTTCGTTTTATGCTTATATAGGCTACTCAGTAATGCCTCGAACTTGTGTGAATAAAGCAGATAATTTCTGCTATATCTGCGGTGAAATAACTTTTATCTCACAAAAAAGGAGGATAACAGGAATGATTAAGAAAGCCTACAACTTGTATTTTGGCTGCAAGATAGGAGACCAGGACAAGAGCTGGGCACCACATATATGCTGCAATTCTTGTGGGACGGCACTGGAGCAATGGTTGAATGGAAAAAAGGCATCTATGCCTTTCGCTGTGCCAATGATTTGGAGAGAGCCAACAGATCATGTTAGCAATTGTTACTTTTGTATGGTGCCTCCAATTGTAAAAGGGCTAAATAAGCAGAAAAAGTTATCTGTGCACTATCCAAATATTCCATCGGCACTACGTCCAGTTCCTCATGGAGAGGGGCTACCAATTCCTAAAGCACCAGAATCCTTCGTGGTTGAGTCAAGTGAGGAAGAACCTGAAGCGTGTAGTCACGTGCAGTTGTAAGAGATAGCCCTTTCCTCGAATACAAGAGAAAAGCCAAGAGAAGCAAAACCGACACAAACTGAAGACAAAACTAGTGAGAATCCTAAGTATTAAAATGATTCAACTTAGCTTATGGCTATAATTTTTCTTGGTAATCCTATGCAATATATTATGCCATTTAGGCTTTGTTATGTAGTCAATATCACTTGCTTTATATTTGTGGAAAGACATCTATCTATATAATTATTGTGCATTATGTAGTCATTACGCCTATAGTAGAAATCGTTCCGTTTACAGAAAAACTAGAGCCAATTGACAAATTTCATTGTTATATTTGAACTCAGAATGTGAAATTCATTAAGAAATGGATCCTTTTGTTTCCAAAACTGGCAAAAAATAAAAATTTGTTGAACAGTGTAATATGCACTGCACATCCCTGTTGCCTCTTTTTCCTGCTCCACTACCATTGCCACTGATCCCTGTTGCCTCTTTTATCCTGCTCCACTACCACTGATCCCCACTGCCCCCTCCAATAATACGCACCATTGCCACTGACCCCTGTTGCCTCTTTTATCGTGCTCCACTACCACTGATCCCCACTGCCCCCTCCAATAATATGCACCATTGCCACTGACCCCTGCTGCCTCTTTTATCCTGCTCCACTACCACTCATCCCCACTGCCCCCTCCCATAATATGCACCATTGCCACTGATCCCTGTTGCCCCTTTTATCTTGCTCCACTACCACTGATCCCCACTGCCTCCTTTTTATTATTATACAGGATTTATATAGCGCAACAGTTTACGCAGTGCGTTACAACATAAGGGCAGACACTACAATTACAATACAAATAATACAAGAGCATTCAGAGGGCCCTGCTCGTTAGAGCTTACAATCGTCCTTATTCTTTATTTAGAATGACTCATTACAAATTTCACAAATCCAAAAGCTTTAATATACAATAAATCAAAACTAAGACTATAAATATGCACTACTACCCAAGTACCAAACAGTCTAATTGCCAAGTACAGCACACACATTTACCAACATGTACCTGGTGCACCTGCTCGGCTCATTTTTAGAAAATAAACAATAAATGGCTATTAAAGTTCTACTTAAGAACATTATATATATATATATATATATATATAAAATATATATAATTTGCGGGGATGATGCACAGAGCATAATTTTTTCTCCCCCTTTTGCCCTCTCCCACTCCCTTTCCCTCCAATAACAAAAAGAAAACAAAAAGGTTTTCTATCCAAAGTGTTATTGACCACCATACCGGACTTCCAATGTGTCAAGGTGTTCAGTAGGGTTGAGTTAGGTTGCAGGCCACTCAAGTTCCTCCACTCTATAGTCAACAAATAATGTCTATGAAATTGGCTTTGTGCACAGGGTAACAGTCATGCTGAAAAAAGAAAAGGGCCTTCACCAAATTGTTACCAAAAAGTCGGAAATGCACAGTTGTCTAAAATATCTTTCTATGCTGTATCATTAACCACAGCTTTCACTGGAATCACCAGAACTCATTTAAAGGGGATACTCACGTTTACCCATATAGTTGTAGTGGTAATGATCAAGTGTTCACAAACCTTTCCCATTTAGTGTACCAATTTATGTAAAACAAAGGCTTTCATAGGTTAAATAGTTATTTTGCGTGAACCATTTGCCTTCCTGAGGATTTACCCCCCTTCCTCACCAGGCCATTTTTTGTGATACGGTGCTGCGTTACTTTAAATAACAATTGCACGGTCATGCAGCGCTGCACTCAAATGAAATTTAAGTCCTTTTTTTCCTACAAAATGAGCTTTCTTTCGGTAGTATTTGATCGCCTGTGCGTTTTTTTTTTATTTTTTGCGATATAAAAAAAAGACTGACAATTTTGAGAAAAAAAACAATATGTTTGACTTTTTGCTATTAAACATGTCCAATAAAAAATGTAAAAAAATCAAATGTCATCATAAATTTAGGCCAAAATGTATTCTACTACATGTCTTTGCTAAATAAAAATCCCAATACATGTAAATAATTGGTTTACTGGAATTTTTAAAAATTTTTAAATTTTACTAGTAATGGCAGCGATCAGCAACTTATAGCGGGACTGCGGACATTCAGACACTGGGGGGAACTGATTTGGTGTCACTGACGTCCCAGTGACACCAATACAGTGATCAGTGCTAAACAAAAGCACTGACACTGTACTAATGGCACCAGGCAGGAAGGGGTTAACATGAGGGGCGATCAAAGGGTTAACTGTGTGCTGGGAGTGTTTTACTAGAGGGCCGTATCAGTGTGCTTTACTGTAATCACACTGCTCTGGATGGCTGCTGTGCACAGCCATCCAGAGCAGTGTGCCCGAGCTGAAAGCGAAGAGAACTGTTAGTAAACAAAACAGTCCTCCTCCCTGTCGGAGATCTTCGGAAATCACCGGGCGCCGGTGAGTAATTACTGTCTGGAACCCAATGACTGACAGCTGCGGCCACGAATGGCGGCACAGGTAGGGTGCGCATGCGGCTCGCGCGTGCCTCCTACACGGAAATGCAAAATCGTGTGTGTGTGTGTGTGTATTTATATATATATATATATATATATATATATATACGTGATTTCGCTCACCCGTGCCGCCCTGTAGCAGTATTTCTGCTATAGGGCGGACAGGAAGCGGTTGAGATTAGCAACGGGTGATGATTAGGTTTGTGAACTTGTCACTTTATACAGAACAGGATCAGATAAAATATTTATCGTGTTACTAAACCCCGGACCCTGCATTCACTGTATCTGGTCTCCCCGGACCCCGCATTCACTATATCTGGTCTCCCCGGACCCTGCATTCACTATATCTGGTCTCCCCGGACCCTGCATTCACTATATCCGGTCTCCCCGGACCCTGCATTCACTATATCTGGTCTCCCCGGACCCTGCATTCACTATATCTGGTCTCCCCGGACCCTGCATTCACTATATCTGGTCTCCCACAGTACAAACAACATGGAAATGCAATTATTTTCATAATTATAAACAGATAAATACCTTTTCTCATTAGCAGTATATAGCAGTCTTGTAACTTCTATCAGTGTCCAGCAGAATACATGTTAAAGCTTGTAGGAGGAGTTTTCTTTCTGCTCTAGGAGGATGCAGAACCCCTGACCTCTGTTTGGACTGATTGGCCCTGTGCTGATCACATGCACTCTCCCAAGATTAAAAAAAACCCTCTCTAGCAATACACACCAAACTGAGCATGTGCAGAGTGGCTTCACATGATATGTCTTATCAGGAGATAAGAGGGGGGCACTGGAAGAAGGGGAGGATCAGGGAAGACGGGATCAGCATTTTTACACAATGCAGAGGATTAACCCCTTAGGGTCCACAGTGAGTATAACAAGCATGCTTTACTGCATATACAGACTGATTGTACTGTTGTGGGTTTAATACCACTTTAGCACAAATAAAATAACTCCTACATGTTTGTGGATGACATTACTTTTTATGCATGCTTGCTAGCAACAGTATGACATTTAAGATCATGAAGCAGTGTGTGTTTCCCTCTATTCAGATTCTAGGCAGTCTTTCTGCAAAGTCTTACCAGCCCATAAATGTAGTGCATTCTATACATATAATTGGGTATCTGCATTTCTGATAATTATTCTCTTCCTTTGTGTATTTCAGGCATCAGGACTGATACATATAAAGCAGACTGTTTCACCTGGAGCCAAAAAAACCGAATGTAATAAAGTGAAAAACAGGTACTGTGCAATTAGACCTTTTACCTCTCAGAGCGTTGCTGAATAAATGCCAGCTTGCTTCAGTATAAAGTAATCATAAGGGTCGTTACCTTGACTGGAAAAGGTCATTCCTAGAAAATGAGATCTAAAGCAGCATGATGGGATACAGGAATTTAGTCGTCTCTGTATTTCGGGCAGCTACAGGCAAACCTTGCAGAAAACACAATCTGCAGCTTAGTAGGGATGCCAAAATAATTTGCTTACTGTATGGCATTACAGTCCATGAACAGCTTCGCCCTCTGGCAGGATTTGCATTGCCATTCTCTATATGTAACCTTTCTTCTCCGCCCTACTAGACATTTCAAAGCTTTATAGGTCACTATCCTCTTATCTTTATCCTTTGGCTTTCTCGATGTCCTAGATTGTAAGCTCCAAGGATCAGGACCCTCCTAACCCTCTTGTATAGAACTGTATTGTTGCTGTATTGTCTCCCGTTATATTGTAAAGTGCTGAGCAAACTGTTGGCGCCATATAAATCCTGTATAATAATAATAATATAAATCCTGTATAATAATAATAATAATATAAATCTTGTATAATGATAATAATAATATAAATCCTGTATAATAATATATATATAAATCCTGTATAATAATAATATTATAAATCTTATATAATGATAATAATAATATATAAATCCTGTATAATAATAATATAAATCTTGTATAATAATAATTAGAGATGAATCGAACCAGGCGAAGTGGAATTCGTTTCGAATTTCAGGAAAAATTCGATTCGCGGCGAATCCGAATATTAGCATGCTTCGGGTGCGCGAATCGGATTTTTCCCGATCTTTCAAGAATACTCTTCTTCTTCTTTTTCAAGAATGAAAAGAAGAAATGAAGAAGAATGAAAAGACGAATCTGAAAAAAGAAGAAGAATGAACAGAAGAATGAGAAGAATGAAAAGAAGAAATGAGAAGACAAGAATGATTCAATAATTCAAACGAAGAATGATAAGACTGAAAAGAAGAATGAAAAGAAGAAGAATGAAAAGAAGAAGAAAGACAGAAGAAGAATCTTCTTGAAAAGAAGAATGAAAAGAAGAAGAAGAAGAATGGAAAAGAATAGAACTGAATGAAAAGAATATAATGAGAAGAATGAAAAGAAGAATGAAAAGAAGAAGCCATTTCTGAAAAGAAGAATGAGAAGAAGAATGAAAAGAAGAATGAAGAAGAATGAGAAAATTCAACCGAATGAAATGAGAAGAATGAAAAGAGAATGAGAATAGGCTAAGAAGAATGAAAAGAAGAAAAAGAATGAAAATTCTTTTCCAAAATGAAAAAGAAGACTGAATTCAATTATCTTTCATTCTTCTCATTCATTCTTCTTTCATTCTTCTGACATTCATTCTTCATTCTTCTCTTCATTTAAAATTTCTCTATTCTTCTTCTCATTTTCATTTCTTCTTTTCATTCTTCTTCTTTTTCTTTATCATATCTCCTTCTATTTCATTCTTCTTCATTCTACTTCTCTTTTCATTCTTCTTCATTCTTCTTTCATTCATTTTCAGATTCTTCTTTTTCATTCTTCTTCTCATTCTTCTTTTCATTCTCTCTTCAACAAAACCTTCTTCTAAACCAACATTCTCACTTTTCCTTCTACTTTCTTCTTCTTCCTTTTCATTCTCATCTTCTTCTTCAATTCTTCTTTACAGAAGAAGAATCTTCTTCTTTTCCATTTCTTCTTCATTCTTTTTCTTTTTCAATTTCTTCTTCAGAGCTTCAGTCTTCTTTCTTTTCAATTTCTTCTTCTTCAGAAATAGAAGATTCTTCTTTTCATTCTTCATCATTCTTGCTTTCATTGGAATTCTTCTCATTCTTCCTTTTCATTCTTCTTTCTCATTTCCTCTTCATTCTTCAAGTTCGAATTCATTAAGAAGATGAAAGAAGAATTCTTCAGAATGAGAGAGAATGAAAAGAAGAATGAGAAGAAGAATGAAAAAGAATGAAGAATGAAGAAGAAGAATGAGAAGAAGAAAAGAAGAAGAAAAGAAGAATGAAAAAAGAAGAATGAAAAGAAGAAGAATGAAAAGAAGAGATGATCTCTAATTCTATTATAATGAAAAAGAATAAAAGAAGAATGATCTTAAAGAAAAGAGAATGGAGAGAAGAATGTATCTCTCACACATCTTCTAAGAATGAAAAGGAGGAATGAGAAGAATCTGAGTGAGAAGAATGAATCTAGAAGAAATGAGAAGAATGAAAAGGAAGAATGAAAAGAAGAATGAAACAGTAGAAAGTCTGAATGAAAAAGAAGAAGAAGAAGAATCTTTTCATTCTTCTCATAACCTGCGGATAGGGGGGTAGGGGTCCGCGTGAGAAGTCGCCAGGCGGGGGATGCGGTCTCTTGTGATGATGAGGCTGCAAGAAGAAGTGGATGAATAAGGAACCGGGAAAAAAATGTATCTGCAGGTTTTTTTTTGAAGCTCGAATTACTTTTTAACGGTTGAACTTTTTATCTATTTTTTCCTTTCCCTAAACTTTTTTTCAATGGATGGAGGAAGAAAAGAAAGAGAAAAGGGAGTTGAGAAACCCTTAGCGGAGCCTTTTCAGATACAATTTTGCCGCTTGGGGAATTCTCTTATTTT
>CATNWA010002382.1:0-23179 GCA_951230385.1 Staurois parvus
TAACCTAAAAGTCGGGAAACCCCAAAAGGGGGCCAATGCACCTTTTTGGATCACACCTGGATCCTTTTTAAAATAAAGATTAATTTATTTAATAATTTTTTTTGCCTATGCAATTTATTGGGAATTTTGGGATACATTGTGGGACTTTTCGCATCAACTTTAGATTCAATACTGTCCAAGGCTTGGCCTAATTCCGGGAAATCTTGCTTGAGATCAGCTGCCAATCTGTATTTATCTCTATCCAATTTGCGTTGCAAGTAGATCAGCAAAACGAGTGATAAAGGTCAATCTCCCGAGTTATTGTGGTGGGCCCGGGGTGTTGGCGAGTTTAGGGTTATCAGGATCAGGTTCCAACGCCGCTGCTCTGGCTGAAAAAGATAGCTGCCATCTCATTATCTAATTGAGAAGACACAGGGATTCTTTGCCTAATGAGCATGGCCGAAGCCGGGGATCGGGTTTATAATAGGGCTAGGAAGCGAATTTGGGGGCCGCTGAGGGTCACTCCCCCCAGTAGAAGAGGCCACTATGGCATATCCAGCCTGTAGCTGCATGTAGGGCCAAGTTTTGCCTGCTGAGGGAGAGGTGTGTCTGCGGGGAAATGCAGTGGAAGACGCAGAGCCAAAGCCCACTTTATCTAGGTTTCTGCTCACGCAGGGAATCGGGTGCTGGGAGTCGCTATGGCCCCCCCCAGCTGTCCGTCCTGGCATGGGAACAAGGCTCCAGGGTCCCGACCCCGGACTGGAGAGGATCTCGGTGTCTGTGGGGCTCGGTGCCCGTATAGGGGGCTCAGTAAGTGCCCGGGGGTGTGCGGGAGGCAATCACCGGACCATGCGTCCCCGGCAGCCTCCCCATGCACACACCCCCTTTACCAAAGTCTTTAGAGGTCAGTCTGAGCTTGCTCATTCTTGAGCTTGCCAGTATTTTGTTTGCTGGACTTTGATAAAGTGGAGTTAAAAATCAGAGTTGAAAACAGGAGATTATAACAGGAATCTACTAACCTGTAAGTGACAAGTGATATTTCCTGTTAGTAATAATATTGTTACTGGGATAATGAGGGCTGGCAGGGTTGAAGGTTTTGTGCAGTGCACAGTGTGCCACATGTAAATTTTAACAATGAAACAACAGCTCCAGGATGGATACCGCTGTGACAGATGCGAGGGGGTTGCCCTTCTGGAAGCTCGGTTAAAAGATCTGGAGGAGCAAGTTGCAACACTTGGCAGAACCAACAACCTTGAAAGGGGTCTTCTGCTCTCTGAGCAGGTAGCTAATGGGATTGATGTGGAGGGTGGAGGGGCTATTTAGAATTATCAGGTGGAAGATGGGTTACTGTAGCAAGAAGGAAGTGGTAGGGGCTCACAGAAAAGGAAGGCCAGCCCTGGATTTGAGCAACCCAACAGATTTACCAAGTTGAGTGAAGATGTGGGGTTGGCAAACTGAAGGGTGGCAGCCCTGGATGTCATGCTATCCCTAACAGCCAGGAGAGCAACCATCTGGGAGGGGTGGTGAGGTAATGCAGAAAGGCCTACACAGTTGGTGGTAATTTAGAGGATTCTATAAGCAGAAGAACTGATGGTTTGCTGTATCGGGGAGGGGAGGGAGAATTAGATAATGGGGCAGACAGATTCAAACGGGGTCAGTCCTTATTGGTGGGTGGAATGGGGAAAGATGGGGGGAAGGGCTATGGCAGATAATAAGAAGGTTTCCCATGTCTACAAACAACCATGGAATTTTTACCATTTGTATGCAATTTAAAAAATCATGAACATAGTACGTGTGCAACTAGGTGTCCAATCTATTTTAAGTGTTTGTTCACCAATCTAAGATTTCTGCCAAGCAAAAAAATTTACGTGTGTTGGGAACTTTGGTTGCATGAAAGAGCACTATGATTTAATTGGTATTTCTGAATCGTGGTTCTTCTAATCTTTTAACATGAACTGGGCAGATAGATATTCATGACTATGTTATCTTTTGGGATAACAGGATAAATAAGGAAAGTGGTATTGATTCTCCGATGTGCGATAGTGAGCTAAGAGGTCGAGTGGGAAACGAGGGGACTAGTTGATTGCGGAGTGTTATGACTAGTAGTATTAAGCAATCTCATGTTGCGATACACAAAGTTAACTCTATGCTTTGACTATAACGCCCCGGAGTAATGCGAGTGAGAGGGCGGTCACGTCTGGGCACAGCTTCGCCAGGCTGGAAAGTGAGTATAATGGGGATTTCCCCCTACCCAAAATGGATTGGAGTAATGGTGACATTCGCTCCAGTTAAAGGGCAACAGTTTTTTAAACCACAACAGACAATTTTATGGTACATTCATAGAGGCCCCCAACTAGGAATTGATTCTCTGCAATGGACCATTGTGAATCTCAAACTCCTAAGGCCAACTTAGTTGAATCTTAATGTCCATGATAATGAAGAAAGTATCGTAGGTTTACAATTAAACTTGGCATAACATGATTAAGTATTGTAGCATTGGTAAACACAACACTTACGGAAAAAGAAAAACCTCAATTTCGGAAAGAATTTACTAAGCGAAGCCTGCTCTTCCAAGACTTAGACTTCGGGAATCCATTGCGATGATGACACAACACTTTGAATAAAGGTTCTGACAAAAAGACTGTAGGTGAATCACACTGCAAATTTTATTCCATTTAGGTCAACAAGTTGTGAAAAGGCTAATAATCAAACCGATGTGGCTTATGGCCTAAGTTAAAAGGCTATAGATACAAAAAACACAGAGCTTAAAGCGCATAATAAAATGAAAGGAAACACTATCATCGTTTCTAACATTACAAAGAATATTAACAGAATATGTAAAAAGGAAATCAAGGCTGCAATGATTGAAAAAATGCATGACAGAGTGCAAAAGATTGCAGGGCAAACCCCAAAAATTCTTCAAATATATTAATAGTAAAAAGGTCAGGTCCGAGCATGTAGGCCCTTTACAAAATAATCTAATAGTAGGTGACTGGGACAAATGTGAAGCAAAATTTATTTAAATTCCTTTTCAGCTCTGTGAATTGAAAGGAACATTAGGGGTGGGGGGGGGGGGCTCTTGGACCATTAATAGACATGGTTATTGACACAGACCCCAGATGATCCCACATTGGCTCACAGATAATATTTAGACAGAATAAAGGTAATTAAAGAACCTGGAGCCGGATGGCTACACCCGGGGCCCTTAAAAAATTGGCTCTAATTTCAAAGCCATTGTTTCAAATTTTTTGGGGACTCTTTAATGGTGACTAGTACCACTGGATTGGTGTAAGGCCATGTGTTGCCTTATTTAAAAGGGATAAAAATCTTTCCCAAAGAATTATAGACCTTTTTAGTTTAAAATTCTTAGTTGAAAAGATAAGGGAGATTTTAAAAAAAAGGGGGATGAGTTGGGGGGGTGTAAATGGCGACCGGGCAAGGCATAATCCGGGAGCTCCGGTGCAAAACTTTTAAATCCCTCCCAACCCGGCGGCAGGGTCCCAGGAGTTGGGGGGAGGACGGCGGGGTGGGTAGTTTCCCCGACCCCGGGGAGTCGGAACCGGGTGAAATATTTCCCCCCCCTGTGGCGGCTGAGTGGGCCCGGGTTTTGGGCCGCGGGGCCCGGGGCCCGGGCGCCACCCATAGCTCCCCCCCTCCGCCCCTGTCCCAAATCCGGTGTGGGAGACGCCTAGGGGGACATCCGCGGCCGCCCTCTGCATTGTGGACTGGGGGAGAGACGCCGCGCTGGAAGCCTTGCGCTTCCCGCGGTGGCGGCGGCCTATGCGGCGCATACATCACCGGCCTGGGAGCCTCCATCTGGTCACTGTGAGTGGGGGAGGGCGGGTGCCTCTTATTATTAGATCCCCCCACTGTGAAATGGGGGTGGGCCCTCACGTTGCTTACCCGTGCCTGCCATCTCCAGTATACACGCCCCTGTTGGGTTTTAGAGGCCTAACTGGGGCCTTAATATTAGCCCCGTGGAGTGTCTCCCTGGGGGCCTGTGCTTGTTGTTGGAGTTCCTCTGGGGGGGCTCACTGGTCTTGTTTTTGTCTTTAGGGTGGGATTCTGTGCCGATCATCCTGCTCCGGTGTGCTATATCTGCGTGTTACTGTGATCTATGTCTCTCTACCCTTCCATGACTTGTATTTATCTTTAAATATATGTTCTCGCAGATGCAATATACCGCATTCATGTACACTTACAACCCTAGACATATTTTGGGCGTTATAGGCCCCCTGGGGTTAAATCCCCATTCATTACCCATTTTTCAGTTGATCACCCCAGGAGACTCCCGTTGCGCCCCAAAAAGAAAAAAAGGGACAACCCCAAAAGGTCCCTCCGACTCCCTATTAAGGCAACGGTTTTGTACATGTCCCCGTAAATTTACAGGCGGCATCCCTGCCCGATCCCACCAGGATCCCCCGCCCCCCTTATGGCCTTGGTCAGTAAAAATAACAGAAAATTAAAAAAGGAGATTGGAGTCCTGCTTGGAATCTTGTCGCCAAAACTAGCGCCAAATTCTTTCAAAATTTGCAAAAAAGCATAATGTTCTCTTCAGGAATACCCAACGTGGGCCCCGGAAGCCGTTGAAACCCAAACCGATGAACTTCCCGGGCCATGGTGAACTTTCCAGAGGATGTCTTTTTTAAAAAACGGCCTTTTTTTCAACTACAGGCGCGGTGGAGGACCTTGTTAATGCAATCGCGGGGAATAATCTGCGAATGGGGGAACCCCCGAGTTATGTTGACCTCCCCTTTAAATGTGACCAAATTATTTAAATCACTCCTCCCGGATGTGACCCTGGGTCTTTTCCCTGGGGGACCGATCCATGGCCCCTGCGCCTAAACCTCCTAGAAAGCCCCTAGGATATTGCCCTGTGTGAGGGACTTTTTGACCAAAGGGGAAAATATCAGAGTGCTCGCAATCCCCTACGATCTCTTTGAAGGCCGGTTTAAAAATCTTTCCGATTTTTCCCCCGGCCCGTTGGAGAAGCGTAGAAAAAAGAAAAAAAGTCACAACGGTCCTGTTCTCAGTCGTATTTCGCTAAAAAGGGGGCTTTCCTTTAAGTTGATTTTTCCACATAAGGGAGACATATATAGCTACATCCCCTTCTAAAGGTAGAGAAATTTTGGGCCCAAAACTGGGCCTAGCGGATGCCCCACCCTCAACTCCACCCTCCCCCCCCTCGTGTCTCTCCCTTTTGGCTTTCCCCCTTTCCCACGGAGAGTAGAAGGGAGTCAGACAGATGGGTTGATGGTCCCATTCTTTTGGGCCATTACTTTGTTTGCAGTCCTTGGTTTGCCTATTGTCTTTTTGATTTACCGAAAATTTGAGACACGGGATTTTGTTTCTTACATTTTTACGTGTGGTGTGTATTTCTAATTACTCCCCTTTTAAATTTTATAACCCTGAGAAATGTGTGTGTCTTGCATTGATAGGGACGAGTTAAGGTTTTAACAAGGGTTTTGGTCCCTCTTAATTGGCCCATTGGGTTTATGGTTCCAAAAACTCTTTGCACGTTCCCCCACCCTCCCTCCTGACAGGGCCCGGGAAAAGTTTTTGCCGCCGATTGAGGGGGGGCAGTTCCGTTTTCCTGTTTTAGGGAGACGGGTTTTTGGGCCATTTGGCCCCTTTAATTTTGAACTTTTTTTTTTATCGGGTTATGAAAAATTTTTTCAGTGATCCATGTTTTTAGTTACCTTATTTGTAGGAGTCTTAAAATTCCTCTCATTTTTTTGTCTTCTTTTTTTTCAACATTTTAGTGCATGGGTGGTGTTGTGTCGGTCTGTGGACATCAGGGCCCCATTTTGGGGGCCGGGAGGTCCCCTGGGTGGTTCTGCCCCCCGTACGTCTGTCTGCTTGAGCGGATTTCTTGTCTACCCAAATTTAAATTTTAGGGATATCCTTGTAATGTGTACTTTTATGATGATAGTAATAAGCTTGTTTTATATGGTAATTAAATGATTTCGATAAGTCGGGTTTCAATTCGCCAAAAAAGGCAAAAAGGCCTTTTTCAATTTTAAACGACTGGGACCCAAGATTGTCTTATTAAGGAACACTTTTGCAGCGCAAAACCCGACATATTTTTATAGATCTTTAGGCAGGGGTATTATACCCTGCATTCCCCCAAAGAGTAGGGGGTACCCTCTTTTACATAACTCATTCCCCTTTGGGGTTAAACATGTTAGTGATCCCGGACAGTAGGTTTTCATTTTTAAAGGCACCCTTTAGGTCGAGAACTTACTATTGCTAATGTATACTGCACCGAATCAGCACAAGCGACCTTTTTTTCAAAATTTTTTGGTACTCTGGATGGTTTTTGTCTCCTCATCTCTTGGGTGGGTGGGGATTTTTATCTGGTGGCAAATCCTCGTTTGCGACCGTAGATCACCCCTCGCATTTCTTCCCAGGCTTTCCCAAAATCCCTTACTAAGAAATTTAGATTACCCTCCCTGTTGGTGGATGCATGGGAGACTGCGCATCAACCACCGGAGCCAGGGATTACACATTTTATTCCCACCCACATGGGACTATTATGCTAGATTAGACTTATAGTATATTGTACCCCAATTTTACATAGCTAATTCTAAGGTTTGTTTTTTTAAGCCCTTTTTTTTTTGCATTCATTTGATGCCCATGTCCGCGATCACAGTATTGTGGCCTTATCTATCACAAATTTGTGGGAATTGGCACCTACTCCCTTCATCTTGGAGACTTAATGACTCCTATGCTAACCGATATTGACTCTCGCCAGGAAGTGGTTACATCTATTCAGGATATATTGTTCAATCTAATTTAACCCCTGATTAATTCCCCAGCCACACTCTGGGTAGCCCACTAGGCGGTCCTACGAGCCGACTTATCTCAATGGCCTCATCCAGAAATTAGAAAAAAATGTGCAGCAAACATACTACTTCTAACCCGAGAAGTAGAAGCACACTATAGAAAGCCATGTCGCTAATTCCATGTAACTTAATAAACAGCTTACTGTCCCAAAAGCGATTGGAACTGAATGCCCTGCTTTCCCAAAAAACTGAAAAGCCCTTCGCTGGTCGAAGCGGCCTGCATTCCTATTATCATAGTAACTCGGCATCTACCATGTTCGCAAGGAAGTTAGTTTTTTTTTTTTTTTTTTTTTTTTTTTTTTTTAACCACTCTCTGCGCGCCCCCCAAAACGTGTAATAAATTTCGCACACAAATTCGGGTGCTTATCTCATCTCTACCTCAGGAAGTCTTGGGTATTTTCGAATCATTTTTATTCTTAATCTACTAGCTCCCTCCGCAGTCGGAATTCTGTCCACTCTTGTCGGACTCTTGGCTGGTGAATATATACCCCTCCTGCCCTTACAACCTGCTCAGTTTTTCCACTCTTAATGCCCCCCTGTACTTTAGAGGAAATAACATGTGCGATTGGAGCGCTCAATTGCGCTCTACTGCGACGGCGTCGGTCATGACGGATTTACCGCTAGCTATTATAAACAATTTTGCATCTACATTGGCTCCATACTTGATAACTTTATTTAATGGATGTTTTGCAGGGGGGTAAGTTTCCACTGAGGAGAATGTTATTGGCTAACATGTCTTCCTAATACCCCAAGCCACAGAAGGTCAATGTTTGCCAACAAAACTATAGACACAATATCAGTCATGAATAATGATCTAATGATATTTAGCCGTAGTATTGGCGCGGACCGCGTTGGCCCCTATCATCTCCTTCTTTGGTCCTTCTCCAGAACCAGTCGGGTTTCTATTCACGACACAGATTTATTACTGATAACTTTCGTCTCACTCCTAAGATGTTATTCAAGACGCCAAGTTACATTCATAGAGGGTTTCTGTTGATGAAGTTTGGATATAAATAGACAAGGCCTTTGATAGTTGTTCGTTGGGTGACCATACTTGTTCTCACTAGCTACAGAAAATGGGCTTTAGTGAGAGTGAGTTTCTTTGGCAGGCATACTTGCCATGTATGACTCTCCTAAACCGAGAATTTTAGAGCTTCCTGGCTGTAACTCTGACTTCTTTACATTGGGTAGAGGTTACCCGCCAGGGGCTGTTCCTCTTTCACCCCATCTTATTTGCGATGTGTGTTGGAACCTTTGGGCATATTGGCGTTTTTAAATCACTACATTTCGGGATATTTCTGGCCTATTCATTTATTAGTTTCTCATTTTAAATTGAGCATTGTATGCTGATGATGTTATGCTTGTTTATTTACTAACCCGTTGACTTCTTTACCATAACTTGTGTGCTGTATTGAACGAATTATTTGCCAGAGTACTGTCAGGTTCCTCACCGTTTAATTTTCTAGCAAAATATAGTGGATACATGACTCGTTAATGTTCCTGACTCCCTAAGTGCATCTTTTTTCTCCGTAGTTCTTTCCCATTTCGTCTGGGTCAAGGACAGGATTATCTATCTGGGGATTTTAACCTCACTCCCAGATACTCGGGAAATATTTGCGGCTAATTATCCACCATGTTGTATCACGCGTCTCTCTACTCTACTGAAGATCTGGCACGGTTATCATATCTCCTTTCTTGGGTAGAGTCACGGCGGTTAAAATGAATATTTTGCCAAATTGCTTTATCTTTTTAAGAGCACTTCCAGTTCCGGTCCTCAAAAACCTTTTTGATCATTTTCAGCGGGACTATTAATAATTTTATTTGGGGAAATAAGCATCCACGTTTTGCCTCATCCATTTTGTATCGCTCACAACGGTCGGGAAAGGTCTCGGTCTTCTTCCTAACTTTTGGCTATATTATCTCTCGGCTCGTTTTTGCGCAATTGTAAAACAATGGGCTACTATTAACTCTAAAAAAAATCCCGTGGATCAAGTTTGAGTCTCAGTCGATACGTCCTTTTTATTTACGGGATTTTTTATGGTCTAACATCTCCAACCCCCCGATCGACTGTTTTTTTCAATACACCTTAGTTGACTCACTGACTGACCGCTTTGGTCCAAACACAAATCTAAATTGGGTTTAGTCTCTTCTATTCCCCCCAGGTGTGTCATTTTTTGGGGATCCTACTTTTGTTGTAGCTTTCTTTCTTCCCCTCATATGTTTCGTTGGTGGTATGATTCCATCTTTTATCAGATTATCTGATTTCCAAAGAGGAGGATCTTATATTACCTTTGATATGCTGCGCGTGTGTTGTTTGATGTTCCTCTTCGTGAGTACCTTCGTTATAGACAGATTAGGACTTTATTTTTTTAAGGCGCACTTTGGCCTTACCACCCCATCCTCTCCGATTTCTTTTTTGAACGTATCAGCCGTTGACTCTCCAGGGGTTAGGGGGTCTTATCTCAAATCTTTATCAACCAATTTTTTGATCTGTCTTTTTTCATGCTCCCCCTTTGTACAGACGAAAATGGGAGGAGGATTGTGGCGTCACTTTTTCAGATGAGGATTGGGATTCCATGGTGGATAATATATGAAAGAGCTCTAGATCTCTTTCGGTTCGTGAGACGGCCCTTTAAAGTTCTAACCAGATGGTATTATACCCCGTCAAGACTACATGTACTGTTTCCACAAACGTCCCCTCTATGTTTTCGGGGCTGTGACTGCACGGGTACTTTGGTTCATATATTTTGGGATTGCCCGACCATATCTGTGATCTGGCGTAGGATTTCTGAGGTCGCGCTGCCTTATTGTCGGTGCCCCGATACGATTGTCCATGCAGACCTGTTTATTGGGGGCCCATATCCCAGGGGTCTCTGATTGCCAATCTGAGATTGATACACACATTATGTATTGCCACTTTATGGTCTATTGCCCTACATTGGAGGTCCAATGTTGTACCCTTGGACTCCGTTTTACACAGAATTGACACTGTAATGCTTATGGAACGCATTCATTATACCCTACTGGATAAGATGCACTTATACGATAAAAAAATGGGAGTCATGGAGAGATTGCAGACACTTATTACATGCTTAATAACATCCCCAGTAAAAGTTGGCTGGCATGTACTATTGACAGGTGTATCACCCAACCTACTTTGTCGTTTACGTACTTCATGCACTTGTAACTTCCTCTTTTTTTTTCTTATCTTCTTTGTTATGTTAATATACCTTTATGTATTGTACTTTTCAAAAGTGCCTTGTTTTTGCTGACAATATCACTTTTAAAGTGTGCTGTTGTTCTACTGTCCCTACTCATGTACAATAAAAATCGTTTGTAAACAAAAAAAAAAAAGGGATGAGTTCTTGCTTGAAAAAAATATTTTAAGCAACAGCATGGCTTTATGAAAGATGGAAGTTGTCAAACAAATCTGATTTCTTTTTATGAGGAGGTGAGCAAAAACCTTGGACAGAGGCATGGCTGTGGACATGGTATTTTGCAAAAGTGTTTGATCTAGTTCCCCACACATGGCTATTGTGTAAGGTAAAGTCTACAGGTTTGGAAAAATCAATATGTAAATCAATAGAAAACTGGCTAAAAGACCGAATTCAGAGAGTAGTGGTTAATGATTCATACTCTGATCTGGGGTCATCAGTGGTGTACCCCAGGGTTCAGTGTTGGGACCCTTACTTTTTAATATATTTATAAACGATATAGGGATTATATCTGGGATTAAAAATACAGTTTCAGTCTTTGCAGATGACACTAAACTATGCAGTGGAATAACGTCCTTACAGGATGTCTCCAACTTACAAGCCAACCTCAATGCACTGTTTAATTGGGCAACTATGTGGCAAATGAGGTTTAATGTTGATAAATGTAAGGTTATGCATTTGGAGCGAAGAATATGCATGCATCATACATACTAGGGGGGTACAACTGGGGGAATCAATGTTGGAGAAGGATCTGGGAGTTCTGGTAGATCACATGCTTAACCACTTGCTGCCCTGCCACTGCATATATACGTGTGCAGGGCGGCACTGGGGCGCAAAAGCACGTTTTAAAACGGGCTCCGCGCTCCTGACGTTTTCGCGGGCAGGGGGTGCGCGCGCGCTCCCGCCGACCCCGCGGGTGACACCATTTGATCCCGGAGGGATCAATCATTCGATTTCAGCCAGTGATGTCTGGCTGAAATCAGATGATCGGTCCCTGTCCTATCCTGTCCTGTGTTGACAGTTACACAGGACAGTATATGATGTCATTCTTCTCTGCCTGGACACATTCCGTTCCAGACAGAAGAAGACATACAAATTGTGAGTAAAACAGCACATACCCACAGTTAAAACACTCTAGGACACATTTAACCTTCCAATAGTGTTAGCACCCCCCCCCAGTTAACCCCTTCACTGCCCTGTCACCAGTGTCACTGATCAGTGAACCGATTTTTACTGATCACTATCAGTGTCGCTGGCGACTTCCGATAGTGTTAGCGCCCCTCCCAGATAGCGCCAGTTTGCCCGCCAGTACACCAGTAATCCCGTTTAACCCCTTAATCCCCCCCAGTTAACCCCTTCATTGCCCTGTCACCAGTGTCACTGATCAGTGAACCGATTTTTACTGATCACTATCAGTGTCGCTGGCGACTTCCGATAGTGTTAGTGCCCCTCCCAGATAGCGCCAGATTGCCCGCTAATACACCAGTAATCCTGTCTAACCCCTTGATCGCCCCCCCAGTTAACCCCTTCACTGCCCTGTCACCAGTGTCACTGATCAGTGAACCGATTTTTACTGATCACTGTATCAGTGTCACTGGCGTCTTCCGATAGTGTTAGCGCCCCTCCCAGATAGCCCCAGTTTGCCCGCTAGTACACCAGTAAGCCCATTTAACCCCTTAATCTCCCCCCCCCCAGTTAACCCCTTCACTGCCCTGTCACCAGTGTCACTGATCAGTGAACCGTGTTTTTACTGATCACTGTATCAGTGTCGCTGGCGACTTCCGATAGTGTTAGCGCCCCTCCCAGATAGTGCCAGATTGCCCGCTAATACACCAGTAATCCTGTCTAACCCCTTGATCGCCCCCCCCCCCCCCGAGTTAAACCCTTCACTGCCCTGTCACCAGTGTCATTGATCAGTGAACAGATTTTTACTGATCACTGTATCAGTGTCCTGGCAACTTCCAATAGTGTTAGCGCCCCTCCCAGATAGCGCCAGTTTGCCAGCCAGTACACCAGTAATCCCATTTAACCCCTTGATCGCCCCCCCCCAGTTAACCCCTTCACTGCCCTGTCACCAGTGTCATTGATTACAGTGAACAGATTTTTACTGATTAGTGTCACTGATGACTTCCGATAGTATTAGCGCCCCTCCCAGATAGCGCCAGTTTGCCCGCTAATGCACGGGATTTTTTTTTACCAAAAACATGTAGCAGAATACATTTTGGCTTAAATTTATGACTAACTTTGAGTTTACGATATATTTTTTATAGCTGAAAGTAGAAAATATTGTTTTTTTTCAAAAGTTTCGTGTTTTTTTTTGTTTATAGCGCAAAAAATAAAAAGCGCACAGGTGATAAAATACCACCAAAAGAAATCTCTATTTGTGTGAAAAAAAGGACATAAATTTAGTTTGGGTACAGCATTGCATGACCGCGCAATTATCATTTGAATTAGTGCAGCGCGCTGTATAGCAAAAAAGGCATAAATTACAGTATCTATACCATAGTTTGTAGATGCTATAACTTTCACACAAAGCAATCAATATACACTTATTGGGATTTTTTTTACCAAAAACATGTAGCAGAATACATTTTGGATTAAATTTATGACTAACTTTGAGTTTCTAATATATTTTTTTATAGCTAAAAGTAGAAAATATTGGTTTTTTTCAAAATTTTCATTTTTTTTGTTTATAGCGCAAAAAATAAAAAGCGCACAGGTGATAAAATACCACCAAAAGAAAGCTCTATTTGTATGAAAAAAAGGACGTAAATTTCGTTTGGGTACAGCATTGCATGACCGCACAATTATCATTTGAATTAGTGCAGTGCCAAATAGCAAAAAAAGGCCTGGTCATTAAGGGGGGTAAATCCTCAGGAGCTCAAGTGGTTAATAATAGCATGCAATTCCAAACTGCGGTTTCTAAAGCGAGCAAAATCCTCTCTTGTATTAAAAGAGGTATAGACTCCAGAGAGAGATATCATATTACCCCTGTACAAATCATTACTAAGACCTCATCTGGAATATTCAGTTCAGTGTTAGGCATCAATTCACAAAAAGGATATTGGAAGGGGAAGGGGAGAAAATGCAGAGAAGGGCAACCAAACTGATAAGAGGCTATGAGGAAAGATTAGAGGAACTGAATGTATTCTATCTTGAGAAGAGGAGATTAAGGAGGGATATGATCAACATGTATAAATACATCAGTGGTCCAAATAGTGAACTCGGTGTAGAGTTATTCACCCTGAGGTCATCACAAAGGACAAGAGGGCACTCTTTAAGTCTGGAGGAAAAGAGATTTTTTTTTCTCCAAATACGGAAAGGTTTCTTCACAGTAAAAGCTGTGAAAATGTGGAATAGACTCCCTCGAGAGTCGGTTCTGGCCAGCTCAGGGGATTGCTTTAAAAAAGGCCTAGTTATTTCCTAGATACATATAATATAACTGGATACTAACATTTATAGGTAAAGTTGATCCAGGGAATATCCGATCGCCTCTCGGGGAATCAGGGAGGAATTTCTTCCCCTGCAGGAGCAAATTGGATCTTGCTTTGCTGGGGGGGTTTGCCTTCCTCTGGATCAACTGTGGGTATAGGATTATACATTGTTTTCTTGGTGACTGTGGTCCCAGCTGCCTGGAGATCATTGACAAGATCCTCACGTGTAGTTCTGGGATGATTCCTCACTGTTCTCATGATCATTGACACTCCACGAGGTGCACCAGACCTAGGGAGACTGACAGTTGTTTTGTGTTTCTTCCATTTGTGAATGATTGCACCAACCGTTGTCACCTTCTCACCAAGCTGCTTGGCAATAGTTTGGTAGCCCAGTCCAGCCTTGTGTAGGTCTACAATCTTGTCCCTGACATCCTTGGCCAGCTCTTTGGTCTTTGCCATGGTGGAGAGTTTGGAATATGATTGTTTGATTGCTCCTGTGGACAGGGGTCTTTTATACAAGTAACAAAATGAGATTAGCAGCACTCCCTTTAAGAGACTGCTTTTAATTTTAGCTTGTTGCCTGTATGAAAGACACCTGGTAGCCAGAAATCCTGCTGAATGATAGGGGATCATACTTATTTCCCTCATGAACTTGCAAATCAGTGCATAATTTGTTAGACATGCATTTCTTTTGAATTTTTTGTTGCTATTCTGTCTCTGTTCTCTAGTCCCCCCCGGAAGCACTCCTGGCTCCTCCTTCCTGCTGAGTGTCTCCATAGAAAGCTGCTTTCTATGTGGACACTCATGTGGGCTTGCTCCTGAGCCACGTTCTGTGTTCAGCTCTGCCTTGTCCTGCCCCTGCTCCCACTGCTGACTCTGAGCCAGTGAGGACAAAAAGAGCAGCGATTGGAGGGGGGAGAGTGGGCAGCTACACACAGAAGGGTTTTCACCTTAGTACATAGAATGCATTAAGATAAAAAAATCTTCTGCCTTTAGAACCACTTTAAATATGTACAATTCATTAATCCACCAGTGTAATTCAAATAAGTTGGCTCTATTTTTTTTTAGCTAGTAAACTTCAGGATGCGTGATCGCTTTTCCATCTTGAGTGATTCACAGACCTGGGGTTATAATGTACTCAGGCCATGGATGGCTGGAGAAGCCACTGTCAATCAAGGGAGGCAGAATGGGAAGGGGGCTGGGCTTTACATTGACCACAGAAGATACGGGCTCTCTGTACGCTTGCACAGTCAGCCTTTATCTCTGAACGGGAAAACTAGCAGGAAGAGGGGAACTGGCAGGATCAGCCAGGTAATATAGAAGCAATGAACGGACAATACATTTTTCATGTAAAATAGCACATATTAATCCACTACAGAAAAAGATAAAAGTATTTTTATTGTTAATGTTAGAAATACTTTAGTCATTGTTTGCCATTCACTTTTTTTCTCTTTGACATTGAAAAGTCAGTAGGTGAAAGCGATTGTACATGGCGGTCTGCGATCATGTGCCTGCTATACAAGATCATTTCTGATTTGCAGTTGCCAATCTGAATAAAAAGATTTCAGTTGTTAAATGATAATTACCAATTAAAGTGTAGAAGGATTACTAAGGGCACCCACATCCTGATAACATTGGTTAGAGTGGTGTCACTAGGGTTGGTGTCACCTGGTGCGGTAAAACATGGTGTCACCCCCCCCTTAACCCCACACCCTCCTCTGTTAAACAAATATATTTACCCTGCAACCTCCCTTCTCCCATTATAAATATGCTGGACCACCTCCCCAGTTATAACTACCCCACATTACATCTAATTACTTCTCCCTCCCCCCCCCCCCCCACACACACACACTTAATAGTTCTAATTACCCCATAATCCCCCCCAATATAGTTACCCCAGAGTATTTCCCCCATTACGTTACATACCCTCCATGTGAGCAATGTAATAGGAGGGGGGCAGTGTGTGGTGGGGGGGCAGTGTCACAGGAGGGGGAGGAAGTAACAGAAAGGGGGAAGAGTGAGAGGAAGAGGGAAGTGTGACAGGAGGGGGTGCAGCATGACAGGAGGTGGAGAGACTGACAGGAAGACACTTGGACATACACTATACAATACAGTGGACACTGTGTAGAAGAGTCAGGTCTGGCTATCGGACGGGAGCGACCTCAGAGCAGGAAGGGATTTTTACCTTACCAACATGGCAGGAGCATCTTGACTGGAGGCAAGCTGGGAGGCGGAGCTCCTCTTCACAGACAAAATGTCCTCTTCCTGTGCAAGTTCGTCATTGGTTGCTAGGACAGCAGTAGTCATAGAAACCAATGATTTCTAGCCTAGTCTCCTGTCACATCCTGTTCAGGGGCACCACTTCTCCCCCACTGTATGTAAAGAAAAACAGTATTTTAACAATCCGAACCCCCAGCAAATGGCTGGGTATTTCATATTTTTTTGCCTTATGCTGGTGCCGGCCCTGGTGTCACCCCTCTGGCTGGTGTTAGTGGGGTGTGCGGTGATGCCGTTGAGTGGTTATATAAAGAGAGAGAGACAGATGGACTTTATCTTTATTAATGTTACAACATGATAATTTTTTTTTTTAAATATCTGGTTAAAATATTTGCATTATATGAAATACATAGGTACAACTATAGCATGCTTCCCTTCAGCTACAAAAATATGGACCCCACTGTTGGTAGATCAATGTAGGTGTTCCATCAGATGACCTTTAGTACAAACTTGGGGTGTCCACCGTATAGGTAATTTGCCTCAACGCATTTTGCGGTATACTCTGCTTCTTCAGGAGGTGTAGGGGAGCTTAGAAGACTATAATTTACAGAAAAATACATATAAAGAATATCAATATGATACAACAATATGGTAATACTGTGCAGTAACTTGTAAGGTAGGCGGTTCGTACCTCCTCCGTGTTCCCCTCCAAGTTGGGTGCCAAGTGTGGGTCACTTAGGAGGCTCACCCCCCAGATGGGGTATTCTGAGCTACGCTGGGCACCTGTAACAGTATCACTCTACTACACATAAGGGGCAATGTTACCCTTGTGCCATTTTCATCATTGGCCTGGGACAAGGCTGAGGTTGCCATGGGGGGAATAGTCAACCTTAAGGCAGGCCTCTACTTTTAGAAATGAATGTACACCATGTACACTTGCACTACATCTGTTCTCCAGTTAAGTCTCGGGTCCACATGCACAGCTTCCAGTTCTACAGCTTGCACTTAGGAGGGCCGTGCTGAACGTTGACTACAACCACCTGTCCAGCATTTTCAACTACTGTCCCCAGTAGCAAAGTGGGCCTTGCTGCACATCTAGTACAGGCTCCAACATGCACTTGATGTTAACTCATGAGCTTCTGTACAGGTTGGGGACTTCGGCGGTGTCAATACTCTCCTGTTGCTATGGGAGACAGACCACTGCAGAAGGAGTGCTGGCAATAACTCCCTTGCTGCAAGAGGCCACACCACTTGCAACAGGTACATACTACTCATGGGCTGCTTTAACTGACTAAACTTTTGTTGCTCATGGCAACCATATGTAGAACTGCACTAGGATGACTCTTTAAAGTGGTTGTAAACCCTTACATATATCCAGTGAAATGACTGGCCTCAGGTGATACACGGAGATGAAACAAACCCACTTACATAAATTGTACCTGTCTATCTACAGCATCTCTCCCCTACATCCATTGAAGGTGAAGAATTTACAAAGGATCTCTCAGCTCTGAAAATTTATACTTACCTAGGTGGATGCATCATCGATTTGATGCTACATCTATCCTTCGCTGGCTCTGCAGTGAGAACTGAATGATCAAACACTCAGTTCTCTCTCTCTGCTCTGAGCGGAGAGCTGTGACTTTCAGTTACCTGCTCTTCTCCTCCAGTGCTTTCTGGAGCGCTGGGCTGTGGAGGGGGGGAGTGGCTGGCTCAGGCTCTCTGCAGCTTCCAGGTTTCTGGGTGGATCCAGACCATAGGGTCGGGATCTTTTCAGAGGCTGGACCAGCTCTGTGACATCAGCCGACAGTGAGCTTCAGCCTGCTGTTGGCTGAAAATGGGTCATAGGAGTGGAGAACGAACTGCACATCACTAGTGATCCATAGAAGTTTTGGTTTTGTCAGAAAAGCTTTGGCTATTCTTCTCCTTTTTAAGTGATGAAAGCTGACATACATAAGTAGAGGTGGAGTCTGGACTCGTTCAGCGTTTGATATTCCACTCTGTTGTGGGTGGCCAATGGGGGCAATAGAGTATATATTTCTGAATAAATACAAATATCCCACTCTTCAGAATATGCTGAGAAATATAAACTATTGCTTGTGTCCTGGCTCCTCAAAAGTCTAACTGTGAAATGCTGATACCAAACTACAACCTCAAATCCAATATTGCGTTTCAGCATTGTCCCTTGCACACAAAGATTTCTGCAGATTCTCAGAATCCTTTGATTATTTTATGTACTATAAATGATTATATATTTAAAGTCTTTGCAATTTTTAATTTGAGGAGCATTATAATGAAATGGTTTGACAATTTTTAGACAGTTTTTCACTGATTGGTGAACATCTGCCCATTCTGAGATATTCTGACTCTCCAAGATTCTCCTTTTTTGTTTTTTTTTACCAAATCATGTTACAGACCTGTTGCCAATTAACGTAATTGGTTGCAAAATGTTCTTCTAGCTCTTCCTAGTACCATTTACTTTACCAGCTTTTTCTTGCCCTGTCCCAACTTTTTTGAGACTTGTTGCTGCCATCGATTTCAAAATTACCTTATTTAAGTGTTCTTGCATGGCAAGACCACTTACTGTTATCTCACACATATATTCTTATTATTATAGCCAAATTTACCACCCTAACTCCCCCCACAGTTTTTACGCTACATAGACCGTAATATACCGAAACGTGCGGATTGTTCCCAATTGGCGAGCTATTACTTTGTGGAATGTTTCGCCGAATGGTTCACGAAATATCGGCGTTTTTGTGGTGAAATTGGTCCCATAGGACCCATAGGATAAATGGCGGAATGTTCAAAACTAGAGTGGGAGCTGACAAAAGCTAAAGTGTGCGCTGAAAAATCAGGACATGATTTTTAAACTGCCATCACTCCCTCATTTTCAAACCCTCCTACTCAAATCTTATATCAAAACGTAGCTATCCCTGCTGCCACTAAAAATGTCCACAGCTAAGCCATAGTCCTGATAGTTTTCACAATATGACCATTTGTTTGCCGCCCATTGACATTCATTGAAACTCCACTGTAGCCACCTCAAATTTGAAGGGCAATTTCTAAACTGCGACTGTGCCTTCATTTTTAATATTTCAGAGACATACTATGCATCAAAATGTAGGTCTGGGTCTTGTGATTCTCTCAATATAAAGCTCTTCACTGTAGGAATTATAGTTTTTAAAACTACGACCATTTGAAGACTCCAGTGAAGTGAGCAATTTGGAGCAGTTTGTTTTAACCACTCTTCTCTGCCCTATTTGAAATCTAATTTTGAATTCGTGACAGTTTGGCCGGCTTCTGGTTAAAGGTTTGGAAATACGTTTTCTGCAGTAGAGAGTATTTGAGGTGTTTCAACTAGCTACATTTATGAAAAGAAATTAGAGCTGTGTGAATATCATCATGCCATCTAAAGGAAAGATATCTAAAGCTGCAAAGATACGCTGGACTAAACTGGACCTTTCAGACCCACTCTTTTGGGATCCGGAGCCCCACAGCAGCATAGTGGAAATGGAGGTTTGTGACATTCGGGATCCAGAGCCCCACAGCAGCATAGTGGAAATGGAGGTTTGTGACAGTGAATGTGCCCAGGAGGTACATAGTGAACCTGTGGTGTCATTCCCATGTTCAACTCAGTGTCAAGTTCAAGAGCACAGTGACAGTGTGATGGCACTTCTGAAAACCATGGCATGCAAGAACCATGTGTATCAACTGAGATATCTGTGCAGGCATCATTTCATCAGGGTCATCATGGCTATGGAAGGTTAAGGAACAAACAGTGTACATGCATGGCTCTGACATTTTTGGCATACCACAGTGAGCTTGATGATGTGAGGAAGGAGGATCTTGATCAAATACTGAAGAAAGGCAACAGCTTGTATGGCACAACAATAAAACAGCTAAAAAGAAGAAATGTCTATCAGCACCAACAACACTTGACAATGGAAGAAGTGCCCTTCAGAGTCAACACTGACAAATATGAGTATAACGTTGTTAACTCTCCAGTGTTATCTGGATGTGTGAGAGCCACGGTAGACGGTGACAACCAAGGTTGGTTTGTTGACCTCTCAACAAGACTTCAGTGCCTCAATTCAGATGTTACACATGCACTTTTTATAGTAGTGCCATATTGCATTGCATTGTTCAGAGACAAGTCTGGGAGATATGGACTGTTTGATTCTCATAGTGAAAATAATGATGGACTTCCTGCCACTGGAAAAGGAAAAGATGTTATGATCACTTTTACACATTTGAGTGATATGGGGGCAAGGATTTATAAGTTGTATGAATTGCTCCTTACAGACACCAGAGGCCCTATTGATGGACTGCAGTATGACTTCATGCCAGTCTCATTTCATCGTACAAGACATCTGTCAGATGGTTTGCTGTCCTCACCGGTGCAATCTGAAAAACCACATAATGGAAAGCATGTGGAGAACAAAGTTACACAGATGACCAAAGATGCAACACACACTGGATTCCCAGCCAGCAAGCATTCTCCACGGTCACTTGATGCAAAATCCTCACAGGGCATATGGAAGGACAGTAAGGCATTTTCCAAAAATTAAATGTACAGCGACGACAAAAACTGAAGACGACACAGAAATGAAAGAAGGCATGGTTTCAAGGCTACAAAGATGTCTGTCACCAATAAGAAGAGGACATACATCACCAGCCTATACAGAGCAGATGCTGATTTTAAGTTGAAGCAGAAGCAATACATCACCAGAAAAATATGCAACAGATGCATGTTTCAAGTTAAAGCAGAAGCAATACACAACCAGCAAATATGCGACAGATGCCAATTTTAACTTGAAGAAGAAGCAATACATCACCAGAAAATATAATGATCCTGCTTTCAGAAAACATCACTTGCAAAAGTGCATGAGTTACATGAAAATGAAGCGTCACACTCAAACAGATTTTCGCATTAAACCCATAAGATGCAATGTGCCTTCAAAATAAGAATGAAATACAGACGATGGACTTGTGTCATGTGGAAATGCAGTCAACCAGTGGACAACAGCCTAATGCAGACAGCTATATCCACTTTCAATGAATGCATTAAAGCTGGGCCAACTTTTGTGTGCACGATGTGTCATCGTACCCTTTTCCCTAACCAAGTGAAACATTGCATTCACAGCAATTACAAGAAGAATCTACACATTGTTGCTGCCTGTTTGACAGGGAAATATGTCCATGTTTGCAACAATCACTGTTAAGGCCCTGAACAATGCACCATAGCAGATGAAAGGACCAAAGAATGAATTTGTCACAACTGTGATTCACATTTAAAAGCAGGACACAAATCATCCATCGCTGTGGCTAACAACATGGAGCTGGCGCCCATTTCCCCAGAGCTCTGCAATTTGAGTGTGCTGGAAAGACAACTTTTGGCCAAAATACTGCCATTTGCCAAGATCATCACACTTCCCAAAGGTCGACAGGCAGCTATACGCTGTGTAGTGTGTGTGCCATCTGAGGTGGAAACCACGGTCAATACTCTACCAAGATCGCACAGCACATCCCAGTTACACAGAGTGAAGCTGAAAAGACATCTGACTTACAAAGGCCACCAGCTGTTTCACAATGTCAACATGAGAAATGTAGTAGTAGGTCTGTCAAAACTCATTGACACACACCCCGACTACAGTGACATTTCAATCAGAGTGGATGAGCCAATCGCTGATGATGCTGATAATGATGATGGGATGGAACTCGAAAGTTGTGATGAAACTGAAATGATGGAGATACTTGAACGCATCGTAAATTGTGATCCATCAGAGGTACAGTCTGCAGGTTTACTGGCTGCTTCTGAGCAACAGGAAGGCCATGACCAACAACCTCCCAATGCAGAGGATGAGAAGGATGCACTAAGACCTGGAATTGGCCTAGACCATTGTTTGCAGCCATCTGACCTTAGAGAGGAAGCACTGACACATGGTGATGGAATATTCAGCATTGCACCTGCACAAGGAAACACACCTGTCAGCTTCTTTAAAGTTCCTAGGCTTGAGGCAATGGCTTTCCCTGTTCAGTTCCTTACTGGACAGAACACATTGGACCAGGCAAGACAAGTCAAACTGTCCCCGAGCGTGTATTTCAATGCAAGGCTTTTTTGTGTTGATACTCGTTTTGCAAGAGACACAAGCTACCTCTTCTTTGCGCAGTTTGTCACAGAGACACACATGGCCAAAAGCAGCATGTCCATCCAGTTAAGAAAAGGAAAACCAAATACCGGGATGGACGGAAAATATCCAACAAGTTGCTACAGGACAAGCGTGAGGTTGAGAGGTTGGTGCAAAACCGAGATGCCACAAGGTTCATGCAACCACTGAGAGGGAGTCCAGCTTACTCGGATAAAAATCTGAAGAATTTGCTAGCCATGGTCAGACAATTGGCAACTTTTTTTCTTACCTTCTCTGCTGCAGAATTTAGATGGCCAGAGGTAATAACGGCAATAAAGGAAGCAACAAGGTCAAAAGGTTGATTTTGCAGAGCTAGACTGGGCTGAAAAGTGTGACATTCTTCAAAGCAACCCAGTGACCACCATGCGCATGTTTGACAAATGGGTTGATGCTCTGATGCGAAAGCTGCTGTTGGGTCCTGCACAGCCAATCGGTGAAGTTATCGACTACTTTTACCGGGTTGAATTTCAGGCGAGAGGGAGCCCTCATATACATTGTCTCTGTTGGATAGCAGGAGCTCCTATATTTGGACAAGACAGTGATGACAAGGTGTGTGCCTTTATAGATCATAACATCTCATGCCAGCTGCCTGATGAAGCCAAACAGGCCTTACTTCACAGATTTGTAACAGAACTTCAAATGCACAGCAGATCTCATTCAAACTCGTGCAAGAAAGGTAACAGAGTATGCAGATTTGGATTTCCAAAGCCACCTGTTAGAAAAACGAGGATAACTTATCCGATGCCAGAACAACAAGGAGATCGTGCAATGAAACCACAAGCAGCCAAAAACAAACTGAAACCAGTCTGGGATTTGCTTAATAACCCAAAAGTGCAGCTTGAAGACATGTCTGTCAGGGCAGGAGCCGAGGAACGGACAGGCAGGCCTAACAATGTAACGCACTGGCTGACGACAACCACCACCCACAGACCAAAGTCCCTCAGGGCGCGGAGTCTAAGTCCCAGGCTGCCCTTCACCAGGGCCCCTGATGGTGGGGATGGACTTGACGCAGCCAGGAACCAGGTCGCGGCCCCCGAGACACCTCAGCTGCGGTAATGGCCGCCGCCAATGGCGTGTAGCTGGTGGAAGAGACAAAAGAGTAGTCAGACAGGCCGGGGTCAACAACAACAGGACAAAACACTACAGGACAGCAGACGAGAATCACAGGTCACGAGCCGGGTTCAGCAACAGAGGGTCAGATCAAAGGAGAATACAAAGAATAGTCAAGTCACAAGCCGAATCCAGAATACCAGGAGAGTCACGAGAGTCAGAACAGAGTAATAGTAACACCAAGACACAAG
>CATNWA010002383.1:0-24691 GCA_951230385.1 Staurois parvus
CATTTTTTTCCAGAGAGTATTAAAGATAATTGGAATATATGGTGATTTGTATTTTATATTTATGAGGAATTTTGTTTAATTGTTTTAATTGCGGATCATTGTCTTGTATTTAAGTTGTGAAGGGTTCTCACGCTGAGTATTTAGGGGATGAGGTAATGTCAGAGGGTGGGTACTTTGTATGGTAATTATAATGGTTTTAATGATCAGGTGTGGTAGTGGGGGGAGTTTCTATTATTTTGCATAGGAGATGGATGAGAGCTCTCCCTAAGGGGTATAAAAGACGGCTGGAGACTGAAGGTGGTGTCTTGAGAACGCCCTGTGGGTGGGGCGAAAACGCGTTGACGCACTTCCGGTCTGCCGTCATCTTGGCCTACGTCACTTCCGGTATTTGGAACGCTCGCTATTAGACAAGTGGTAGAACGGTCTCTACTCTTGATTGTCTAGAATATGCTCAAAGCCATTCACTGCTCTGCTGCTTGCAGTGGTTCTATAGAGACCTTCTTCCTGCTCATGAGATGCACACATTGATGGGAATCACCGCACGTATCTGTTTTCATGTGTTTATGACAACTGACCCATCCTCTGTGCATTCTCTGTTATTCCCCATCCTGGGTAACCCAGCCTTTGTGCCAGGCCAACAAGAGAGCACTTTCAGATTGTTGTCCTCTACCGGCCGATTCCAGGCCTCTCACTTTTTAGTGACTTGAGAATGGCCTTCTATTTCATGTCTAGCAGATCTCAGGGGATCTTTCCGCTTGGACTTCTGGAGGGCAGGTCAGTTGCGCCACTTTTTATGTTCCTTACCTCCACCATTCATCTTTAAATGCGACATAACTCCTTTTGAAGACATATGCATTGCACAGGGTTCTTTACCTCATACTCTTTCTAAAACGTATGATGTCCTGATAACACCTACTGCAGACTATCACCCAACCTTTCTTGGCAAAGGGTAAGTACACCTCGTACTACCTTTTAGTGAAACTCAGAGGACTAACATAATACGTTTTACCTTGAAATCTTCAGTCTGCACAAAATTTCAGGAAACTAATTTTAAGATTCTCAGTAGATGGTATTACAACTTTGTCCTTTTAAACCTTTGGATTAAACCAGGTTTTTTTCCATTCTTATAACCCCCCCCTTTTTTTTTTTCTTTTTCCATTTTTCTCCACTCCTATATCTCTTCGTCACATCCATCTGACGTGTTTCATCATCATCATTATTATTATTATTTTTATACAGGATTTATATAGCGCCAACAGTTTGCTCAGCGCTTTACAATATAACGGGAGACAATACAGTTCAATACAAGAGGGATAGGAGGGCCCTGCTCCTTCGAGCTTACAATCTAGGATTATGCATGGTTCAAATCACACTGCATCCGTACCAAAAATGTGCAGGACCCTTTTTTGGATCTGCACTAGAATTGGATCGCATGGGTATTCACACCTATGCGATCCAATTCTGCACATTGCACCATGTTTTGCGGACCAATTTCGGGGTGTTGTTAACTTAACACACACCCACCCACAGCGATTTGCATGAACGGGGTGCGATTCTGATGCAGTGAGGAATTCGCACAGAAAACACTGCAAGTTCCAGACCGCATCAGTGTGAACCCAGGCTAAAAAGTTCAGTTGCTTTTAGTCGGTTTTCTAACATCTTAGAAACACCTACTGCTTGTTTACATCAGAGGGCTTGTTCAGTCTGCTATGATTCTGTTCTTTATAGAAAACCACAGTGTCTGCATCAAGAATTTTGGAAATTAATTTCTTCACAATGCTACTAGATAGGGGTGAATGAAAACATGTTTTTAAATTGCTTTTACTACTTGTTCATAATATGTAGGATTCTTCACTATCCATATTTTGGGCACAAATTCACTTTAACCACTTGCCTACCAGGCACTAATACCCCCTTCCTTACCAGGCCAATTTTCAGCTTTCAGCACTGTCACACTTTGAATGACAATTGCGTGGTCATGCAAGATTGTACCCATATGAAATTTTTATCATTTTTCTTCTCATAAATAGAGCTTTCCTTTGGTGGTATTACTCGTCACTGGGGTGTTTTACTTTTTGCGCTATAAACAAAAAAAGTGCAAAACATTTGAAAAAAAAGTTTGTTTCTATTATTAACATTAATTGTTCTCCTTCACTGATGTGCGTTGATGAGGCAGCAGTGATGGGTACTGATAGGCGGCACTGATAGGCAGCACTAATGAGGCAGCACTGATAGGTGGCACTGATAGGCGGCACTGATGGTGGGTACTGATAGTCAGCACTGAGTGGCGTCACTGCTGGGCATTGACTGGCGCAACTGCTGGACACTGACTGGCAAAAATGCTGGGCACTGACTGGTCGCACTGACTGGTGGCACTGCTGGGCTGCACTGATGGGCACTGGTGGGTGCCACTGGTGGTCACAGGTGGGTAGCACTGCTGGGCACAGGTAGGTGGCACTGCTGGGCAGAGGTGTGTGGCACAGGTGGGTGGCACTGCTGGGTGGCACAGGTGGGTGGCACTAATGAGCACTGGTGGGTGGCACAGGTGGGTAGCACTGCTGGGCACAGGTAGGTGGCACTGCTGGGCACAGGTGTGTGGCAAATTGATTTCCTCATAGGCATACTGCCTACCTCATGGACATACTCATTGACTTCCTTCCTCATTGAGGAAGTCAATTTGACGACGAAACATGTCAGACGTAACCAGAAGTGCCGCTGTGGTCATTTTTTTACAGCTTGTTTGTACTTCTTTTTCATGTAAGTGCAATTTTATCATTAAATTGATCATTTTACACTACTGCTGCACTATGGGCTTGTATGTTTGCTTCTATATGGTTATTGAGAGTTTATGAAGAGCGGGTGAGAAGAAAACGGAGTGAAGATTACACTGAGTATTGAAAAGCACTTATCGATCTATGTACGGTAAGGTGCATGCCTGAAGGGGAAGGGAACGTGCATGCTGCTCTATTTGCACAATGGAGGTGGATGGAGCATGGTCACACTCTTATTTAAGAAGAAAATTATAGTGATGGAGAGTTGTATGCACATTCTCACCCTGTGAGGTTTTTTGCTTTGGAGATTGGAAGCAGTCGAATAGATGGTCAAGAAGAAAGAGAGAGGAGTGCATATGATACACAATCCATTCTGATTGGGGAGATTCTGGTGAGAATATATGAAGACCTGTGAAGGATAGTTGTGCGCTGTTTGTGTATATATGATTGTTAATGTTACCACTTCTTGAACCAGATCGTAGTACTGAACTCTGCCTTGCTATTTGAAATTCTACATATTGTCTGTAACGGATTGCCTTCTGTTAATAAAAGTAAATTTGCAAAAAAAAACAAAACCATGCAGTAACCGTCTTTCAGGTATAGCATTATATTGAAGTGATTAAGGAACACTAATATAGAGGACTTTTTAGCAGGACTAATTAGGTGTGAAACTTTGAACCAACAAAAAAATCTCTTGGTGCAAGTTACTATGTTAAAGGCAGAACTCTGATTGTTCATGTGCAAGGGTCCAAATACCATGGGTCCACATCAACTAAGCTTAAACCATAGCCTGTTAGATCCTCTTGCTACAGGAGATCAATATTACATGACAAGCTCATAGAGTGAAGCGACTAAAGTGCAAAACTCCCTTGCTATAAAAGAAGCAAAAATATTAGCTCAGATGAAAGCAAAAGAGGCAGAGACAAAAGGTCAAATGAAATAAAATAGTGAAAAATAATGACAAATATTTTCCAAATAAGAGGAATGGAAAAAGCAGCTGCCCTGGCAACATTTAAAGTAATTGAACAAGCAATGGAGGAAAGTAACAAAGGATTTGTTTCATCACAGCAAAACTAGAAGATCCAGCTGTAAGCACAGTGAATATGTACTGAAGCACAATGGGGACGAATCACTAAAGGTTATCGCATGAATTAAGTCCATACTCAAATCATGGGGACAAATCTCATGATATCGACATATCACATGCGATACTGAAGATGTCAATTCACTATTGCTAGCATGCAGTATTTACCGAAAATAGCAAAGAAAACGCTCAGTAAATATTGCATAAAAAGACCTTAAAGTCAATTCACAGAAGGAAATAAATAATTAATTGCACGTGGTAATTAAGTAGTGGTCCAGGCATGCGGTATGTAATGGTAACTGGCATTAACTGACATGGTTGTTAAGCACTGGGTGGCCGCCATGTCTTTAACAACCTATGAGTCATCAGCTGTCAACCCCGCTGAATGTAAAGAAAAGAATTGCTGGCAATTCAAAATTATGCAAAAAAACGGCATGCCCTTTGGGTCTGGTACGGATTTTGAGGGGAACCTCCAAGCCAAAAAGAAACCCGGCATAGGGTTTCTCCCAAAATCCATACCAGACCCTTATCAGAGCATGCAGCCTGGCAGGTCAGGAAAAGGGGGAGGACGAGCAAGTGCCCCCCGAACTATACCAGGCCACATGCCCTCAACATGGGGGGGGGTGCTTTAGGGCAGGGGGCTCCCCCCCAAAACACCTTGTCCCCATGTTGATGTGGAAAATGGGCTCTTTCTCACAATCCTGGCCAGTGATTGTGGGGGTCTGCGGGCGGGGGGCTTATCGGAATCTGAAAGCCCCATTTAACAAGGGGGCCCCCAGACCCCCATGTGAATGAGTATGGGGTACATGGTACCGCTACTCATTCACAAAAACAATAAGTGTAGTGTAAAAACAGACAGTAGGCAGTCTTTGACTAGTCCTTTATTTAAAAAAAAAAAACTAACCAAAAAAAAAAAAGTCCGTCAAGAGCGGAGCATTTTTTTCCTTTTTCGGGTTGGCAGTGGTAGCAAGCATCGTAATTGACAATGGATCTACACATTTTTTTGCTTTTTTTAATAAAGGATTTGTCATGTACCCCATACTCATTCACATGGGGGGGTGGGATCTGGGGACCCCCTTGTTAAAGGGGTTTCTAGATTCCAGTATGCCTCCACCTGCAGACCCCCACAACATGGGGACAAGGTGCTTTAGGGGGTAGCCTGTGGCCTGGCATGGTTTGGGGGAGGGGGGATACTCGCTCATCCTCCCCCCTTTTCTGTCCAGATGGGCTGCATGCTAGGATGTGTCTGGTATGGAATTTTGGGGGGACCCCACGCCTTTTCTTTGGCATGGGAGTTCCCCTTAAAATCCATACTGGACCTGAAGGGCTTGGTGTAGATGGGGGGGGGAACGCTACGCTTTTTTTTTCTTTGCTTTATTTTAATTGCCGACTTTTTTTTTTACATTTAGCTGTCAGTGGTGAACCTCCACTGAAATTTTGGAATCTAGGGTTATACCTGGGACCCTGGCATGCCAGGACAGACTTATAGTTGTCATTTAATCTCAACAGAGAAGTCAGGAGAAGGGGCACATGGGGGAGCGAATATTATGAGCTCAGTTTTAGATAGACTGAGATTGAAGGAAGCGGTGTGACATCCATATTGATACAGGATATTTGTTAGTATAAAAGAACATGCAACACCATATACTATCAACACCTGTTCTCATTGCGTAGAGACCTCTAGTAGAAGAGCTAATGGATTTACTAAAACTGGAGAGTGCAAAATCTGGTGCAACTCTGCATAGAAACCAATCAACTTCCAATTTTTATTTTGTCAAAGCCTAAGTGAACAAACTAACACAAAAAAGTCACTATTGCACTGATCCTCTGCAGAACCCTCAGGCTGGTGTTGTAAGGAATGAAGGGAAAGATATTGCAACTCTCCAATGTCTCCACAGGGTGGCAGAGATGGATCTGGATAACAAAACACACTAGGGCAGTTGTGCACTATCTGTCTTTCTGTTTTGCTACCTAAATGAACAAACTGAAGTTAGCAGCTGATTGGCTACCATGCACAGCTACACCAGATTTTGCACTCTTCAGTTTTAGTAAATCAACCCCAAAGTGAGCCAGCAGTGCAGCAGTTCCGACAACATCCCCTATGCAAACTATCTGAGTCAACTAATTTAAAATGTATGTATTAAGAAATGGACATACCACTCAATTCAAACCATGCCCTCATCATTATGAAGTGAAGGAGAAGCCTATGGACATCTTTCAAATATCCAATGTCTTTCCTATCCTCTGTGGTGACAACTTAGTGTCACGGTTACCCCTAACTCAAGTGGTCAGGCACTATAGCTGGCTTCTGTGTTCTTCGCCTATAACAGCCCCCTTTCCCATAGGGCAGGCAGGCCTACTGGTACTCAGCTGCATGGAGCAGGAGTGCTATACATTCCTGACACTTAGGTAGCACAATGTTTTGTTCTATGCACAATGACACTAAAGTCGCTTTGTCAGTTGAGGACCAAGAATAATGGATGATACCAGCATTTAGGATGCACCCTTACCTCATTGTGTTGCAAGACTCGAGCTCCCACGCAATCATGAGCAGGCTTTGTCCAGATTTGTGTCACTGTAGCAGACACTAAAGAACAAACCTGAAATGAAAGACCATTTTTGTTGCCTTTGTGAAAAAGTTGATTGACAATGATCATGCTCAGCCAGCTCCAACTTTATAAGAAGAGTGTAGTTATCTCATTTTCTTTTAATTTTATCACGTATGTAAACTAAAGCAAACCATGGTAATGTTTGACTTCAGCACCAAGTATCAAGGTATATCCCTGAATGACATTCTTTTCACCTAGTCCCAATTTAACCAACAACCTTGCAGTATTTATGAGGGTCAGTTGCCGTTACAGCTGACACTGAACAGACGTTTCATTGCTTTTTTGTACAACATGTACAGCATTGAATCACCCTAGTTTGAGGTTATTGTTACATTCACTATATTATGCATCATGCCCATAGTCTTCTACCATATTCAGAAGCATTCCTTACTTCTGTGTGACCCGTAGTCTCTGACCATATTCTGTAGCATGCCAATCCATATTCTGGACAAAGGTGCTGTTGTATATACAGATATGTAGTCTCTGAGAGCTTTCATTCTTTAACTGTTTTCACAGTATTTCTCAATGGCTGCAGGGATGCATCTGCAAAGAGTGAGAAATTATTGCTTTTATAGCCATAGTGGTTGTAAAAGCAATCACAGTGTACAAACCAAAATCCTGATCCCCCTCTCCCCGAGTAGTACAGTGCCCCTTATAGTGATGGTATGTAAAAAAAAAAAAAAAAAAAAAATAGTAAAATGAAAATACAATTGTAAAAATATATATATATATATATATATATATATATATATATATATATATATATATATATACAGTGGGGATCGAAAGTTTGGGCACCCCAGCTAAAAATTTGTATTAATGTGCATAAAGAAGCCAAGGAAAGATGGAAAAATCTCCAAAAGGCATCAAATTACAGATTAGACATTCTTATAATATGTCAACAAAAGTTAGATTTTATTTCCATCATTTACACTTTCAAAATAACAGAAAACAAAAAAATGGCGTCTGCAAAAGTTTGGGCACCCTGCAGAGTTAATATCTTGTACTGCCCCCTTTGGCAAGTATCACAGCTTGTAAAAGCTTTTTGTAGCAAGCCAAGAGTCTTTCAATTCTTGTTTGAGGTATCTTTGCCCATTCTTCCTTACAAAAGTCTTCCAGTTCTTTGAGATTTCTGGGCTGTCTGTCACGCACTGCTCTTTTAAGGTCTATCCATAATTTTCAATTATGTTGAGGTCAGGAGATTGTGAAGGCCATGGCAAAACCTTCAGTTTACGCCTCTTGATGTAATCCCCCGTGGATTTCGAGGTGTGTTTAGGATCATTATCCATTTGTAGAAGCCATCCTCTCTTTAACTTTTTCACAGATAGCATCAAGTTACCATCCAACATTTGCTGAAATTTTATTGAATCCATTTTTCCTTCTACTCGTGAGATGTTCCCTGTGCCACTGGCTGCAACACAACCCCAAAGCATGATTTGATCCAACCCCATGCTTAACAGTTGGACAGAGGTTCTTTTCATTAAATTCTGTGCCCCTTCTTCTCCAAACGTACCTTTGCTCATTCCGGCCAAAAAAGTTCAATTTTAACCTCATCGGTCCACAGAACTTGTTTCCAAAATGCATCAGACATGTCTATATGTTCATTTGCAAAGTTCAAACGATGATTTTTGTGGTGAGGACGTAGAAGAGGTTTTCTTCTGATGACTCTTCCATGAAGACCATATTTGTACAAGTATCTCTTTATAGTGGAATAGTGTACCACAACTCCAGTGTCTGCCAGATCTTTCTGGAGGGATCGTGCAGTCAAACGTGGGTTTTGAATTGTTTTTCTCACAATCCTGCGAGCTGTTCTGTCTGATATTTTTCTTGGTCTTCCAGATCTTGCTTTAACTTCCACTGTTCCTTATGACTGCCATTTCTTAATTACATTCCGAACAGAGGATATTGACATCTGAAAACGCTTTGCTATCTTCTTATAGCCTTCTCTAGCTTTGTGAGCGTCAACTATTTTCAGTTTCAGTTTTCTAGACAACTGCTTAGAAGAACCCATGGTGTGATTGTTGGGGCAAGGTCAGATGAGTCTGGGCATTTAAAACCTTTGAGATTGACATCACCTGGTCTTCCCAGTTGATGATTGAGAACAATCCATGACACTGGCAGGTCTCAGCTTGGCAAAGGGGCAGTACAAGATATTAACATTGCAGGGTGCCCAAACTTTTTGCAGACACCATTTTTTTGTTTTCTGTTATTTTGAAAGTGTAAATGATGGAAATAAAATCTAACTTTTGTTGACATATTATAAGAATGTCTAATCTGTAATTTGATGCCTTTTGGAGATTTTTCCATCTTTCCTTGGCTTCTTTATGCACATTAATACAAATTTTTAGCTGGGGTGCCAAACTTTCGATCCCCACTGTATATATGCACACACATCCCTTTTGAAATGTAATATTTTAATCAATATCTCAATGAACATAAGAACAATTTCCCAAATTTTGACAAAAACTGAATATATAGAACGTTTGTTCAGCTCATTACATGAAAGTAAGGTTAATTATTTAATTAAGATTACAAAATCTTCAGTTTTACTCAAATTAGTTGATGCAAATATGAATACATCCCCACAAAAAAAACAACTACATCTAGTATTTTGTATGATCTCTATGATTTATTAGAACAGCACCAAGCCTTCTAGGCATGGAATGAACAAGTTGGCGACATATTGCAACATATATCTTTTTCCATTCTTCAAGAACAACCTCTTTTAGAGCCTAGATGCTGAATGGAGAGTGATACTCAACTTGTCTCTTCAGAATTCCCCATAGGTGTTCGATTAGGGTTCAGATCAGGAGACATGCTTGGCCGCTGAATCACTTCACCCTGCTTGTCTTCAGAAATGCAACAGTGGCCTTAGATGTGTGTTTTGGATCATTGTCATGTTGGAAAAGTGCACAAAGACCATGGGCATGGAGTGATGGTAGCATCTTCTCTTTCAATATAGAGCAGTACATCTGTGAATTCATGATACCATCAATGAAATGCAGCTCTTTGACACCAGCAGCACTCATGCAGTTCCACAGAAGGACACTGCCACCACAATGTTTCACTGCAGGCATCATGCATTTTTCTTTGTGTTACTCACCTTTGCGACGCCATACAGTTTTGAAGCCATCAGTTCTAAAAACATTTATCTTGGTCTCATCACTCCAGAATACAGAGTCCCAGTAGTCTTCTTTTTCAGCATGGGTGTCAAGGTCCTACCTTTTCCCTGAGGTTATGTTACTCCATGTGCTGGCGTCCATCTTGGATTCTGCTGTGCATGGTGGGAATCCTTTTATGCCTTCAGGTCTCTGAGGTCCACCCCCCAGAGGGGCGTGGCTGATGACATATAAGCCTGTGGCCCGCAAATGCTCTTTGCACTTGTGTCTTGTGTCTTTGTGTTGCTATTACTCTGTTCTGACTCTCGTGACTCTCCTGGTATCTGATTCGGCTTGTGACTTGACTATTCTTTGTATTCTCCTTTGATCTGACCCTCTGTTGCTGAACCCGGCTCGTGACCTGTGATTCTTGTCTGCTGTCCTGTACTGTTTTGTCCTGTTGTTGTTGACCCCGGCCTGTCTGACTACTCTTTTGTCTCTTCCACCAGCTACACGCCATTGGCGGCGGCCATTACCGCAGCTGAGGTGTCTCGGGGGCCGCGACCTGGTTCCTGGCTGCGTCAAGTCTTTCCCCACCATCAGGGGCCCTGGTGAAGGGCAGCCTGGGACTTAGACTCCGCGCCCTGAGGGACTTCGGTCTGTGGGTGGTGGTTGTCGTCAGCCAGTGCGTTACATTGTTAGGCCTGCCTGTCCGTTCCTCCGCTCCTGCCCTGACAATGGGCCTGGCACATTCTCGGCTGACTTTTTTGTGAATGGATTTTAGGAGAAGCTTTCTTCGTGGACTACACCCATGCATGCCATTCCTCTGCAGTGCAGGTCGTATTGTGTCACGGGAAAAAATCACCCCAGTTTGGCTTTCTACTTCTTTAGCTAACTGCAGTGAACTTGCAAGGTGATTTTCTTCAACCCTTCTCATCAGAAGACGCTCCTGCGGAGGTGTCAACTTCTGTGGACGGCCTGGATGTCTCTATGAAATGGTTGTAGTTCCATCTTTGTTAAATTTTTGTATCATTTTTGCTACAGTATTCTGACTGATAAGTAAAGCTTTGCTTCCCTTTTCTCACGTAAAGAAATTATTTTTTTTCTCAGGCCTTGTGACAATTCTCTTCCATGTGGTGCCATTGATGAGAGCATGAAATGGGGAGGGGTCTTCTTTTTTAAGTTGCTCCATTTTATAATCAACTGTCTGCTGGACACCTGTTTAATAAATAATTAGACTTACCTGCAGTTGAATACTTGTTAATTAGCATTTTGTTGTCCAAAATGTACATTTTGCTCCTAAGGCTTTCATTGGGGTGTATTTATTTTAGCAAGACCATGTCTTGAATGAATTTGTTAGTAAAAATACTTTTTTGTGTGTGCAAATTAACAAATCTTGTTTGCAATCAATGGCTTGCATTTGAGGGAGTATTTTGTAGTATAGTGTCCAGTAGAAAACACACACAGTATCTATACACACTGGATATAAAAAAAAACTACACACTCCTGTGTACAAACAGACAAATCATTTCAGAACTTTTTCCACCTGTAATGTGACTTATAAACTGTACAACTCAATTGAAAAACAAACTGAAATCTTTTGGGGGGGGGGGGGAGTAAGCATAAAATAACTGAAATAATGTGGTTGCATACAGTGAAGGAAATAAGTATTTGATCCCCTGCTGATTTTGAATGTTTGCCCACTCACAAAGAAATGATCAGTCTAAAAATCGAATGGTAGGTATATTGTAACACTGAGAGACAGGATAGCAACAAAAAAATTCAAAAGAAATGCATTTCTAACAAATTATGCACTGATTTCCATGTTCATGAGGGAACTAAGTATTTGATCCCCTATCATTCAGCAACATTTCTGGCTGCCAGGTGTCTTTCATACAGGTAACAAGCTGAGATTAGAAGCAGTCTCTCAAACAGAGTGCTTCTAATCTCATTTTGTTACTTGTATAAAAGCTACCTGTCCAATCAAACAATCAGATTCCAAACTCTCCACCATGGCAAAGCCCAAAGAGCTGTCCTAGGATGTCAGGGACAAGATTGTAGACCTACACAAGGCTGGACTAGGTTACAGAGTCAAATTAAAATGTGCACTCTCACCTTGTGGAGACAGCTGGGACCACAGTCACCAAGAAAACAATTGGTAACACACTATGCCGACAAGGATTGAAATCCTGCAGTGCCCGCAAGGTCCCTCTGCTCAAGAAAGCACATGTCCAGGCCCATCTGAAGTTTGCCACTGAACATCTGAATGATGCAGAGGAGGACTGGTTGAAAGTGTTGTGGTCAGATGAGACCAAAATCCAGCTCTTTGGCATCAACTCAACCCTCCATGTTTGGAGGAGGAGGAATGCTGCCTATGACCCCAAGAACACCATCCCAACTGTCAAACATGGTGGTGGAAATATTCTGCTTTGGGGGTGTTTTTCTGCTAAGGGGACAGGACAACTGCACCGCATCAAAGGGACGATGGACGGGGCAATATACCGTCAAATCTTGAGAGAGAACCTACTTCCCTCAGCCAGGGCATTGAAAATGGGTTGTCAGCATGACAATAACCCAAAACCAAGGCAACAAAGGGAGTGGCTCAAGAAGAAGCACATTAAGGTCCTGGAGTGGCCTAGCCAGTCTCTAGACCTTAATCTGATTGAAAATCTGTGGAGGGAGCTGAAAGTTCGAGTTGCCAAACCTTAATGACTTGGAGAGGATCTGCCAAGAGAAGTGGGCCAAAATCCCTCTTGAGATGTGTGCAAACCTGGTGGCCAACTACAGGAAACATCTGACCTATGTGATTGCCAAGAAGGGATTTGCAACCAAGTACTAAGTCATGTTTTGTGAAGGGGATCAAATACTTCTTTCCCTCATGAACATGCAAATCAGTGCATCATTTGTTAGACATGCATTTCTTTTGAATTTTTTGTTGCTATTCTGTCTCTGTGTTACAATACACCTACCATTCGATTTTTAGACTGATAATTTCTTTGTGAGTGGGCAAACATTCAAAATCAGCAGGGGATCAAATACTTATTTCCTTCACTGTGTTATTTCAGTATAAAAAATTACTTATCAGCACCATAGGGTATTTAAAATGTCCAACTTCTGGAAATAAACTGCTCCCCTGTGCAGACCAAAAAATAATTTTGCAAAAACCAGCACTCAATATACAGAGTCAAATTAAAATGTGCACTCTCCCTGGTGCACAGCAGTTTACATGCATTTCAATGGGACTTTCGGTTTAGCAGTATGACGTCACAGGCTCCTCTCAACGCGGTACGTCACCAAATCACGTGACTTCAGCAGGGGCGTCATGATCTGGTGACATAACATGTTGGGAGGAGCCTGTGACACCACTCCACTAAACTGAAAGTACATGGTCTGCCATCTTGGAAAAGGTTAAGTCGCATTGAAATACCATACATGTAAACTGCTGTGCATCAGGGAGAATGCACACTTTAAGTTGAATTGTTTGAAATTTGGCTATTTTTAACAAAGAAATACTAGTGATTATATGGAGAGCACTTATTTCCTTTCCTTTTTTGAGCTTTGTTTGAATAACAATCTAAGGATTGCGGAGGATGGAGATGAATTAAACTGGCATCTGGGCAGTGGAAAGAGTGAACAGCAGCCCTAACCTGGAAGACCCTTTAAAGGTAAAACACATGAGACCTGATAAATATTGGGTCAATACATATGGTGCGAGTTTTGGAGTGTTAGGGAAGGGATACACACTCAAGGTGAAAGAATATCATAGATAGACATTTGTAAGATATGCCATTAGTGGAAGTATCACGTCATAAAATTTTGTTATCTAAATTGGATCAAATTATTTAAGGATCATGAGCACAGTGGACTGTTTTTTTTCTTTAATTAGGACTAGCACATTATCAGTAGAGATTGGTTTATTTTAATATATAGATTTAGTTTAAAGGTATGATATTGGTTAATCAATACTGCACGGCACTATTCTGATGTGTATTTCTAAGTATGCTTATGATGTGTGCTAGAAATATCTTATATGACAACTTTTTATACAAAAAAATAAATTTTCATTTTCTTTCTAGCATTTACCAAAAGCTTGTGGAAAAAAATTACATTTCAAAAGACTCACTTGGGTTGATTTACAAAAACTGCAGAGTGCAACATCTGTGTACATAGTAGCCAATCAGCTTCTAAATTCAGCTTGTTCAATTAAACTTTGACAAAAACCTAAAAGCTGATTGGTTTCTATGCAGAGCTGCACCAGATTTTGCACTTTCTAGTTTTAGTAAATCAACCCACTATGCCATTCAGAAAATATCTTGGAGTGCTTTCTTTCCAAAATGTGGTAAATTTGTTGGTGTTTCCATTGATCTGGAGTTCCAGGGCCTCCAAAAATATGATAGGTAGTCAGGAAATTGGGTGCATAATTTATGTCTCTGGAATGAATGAAGGTGCACCTTGGATTGTGGGCCCCTTTATGCATCTAGGTTGAGAAAAAGTCTGACACATTTTCAAATATACGGTATATACTATAGTTTGTGGACTCTATAACTTTCACAAAAACGAAATAATATATACTGATTTGGTTTTTTTTTACCCAAAATGGTAGTAGAATACATTTTTTTCATAAAATGTTTGAATGAATAATAATAATAAACAAGAAAAAATCCACACAAAAATATTTAGGCACTTTACAGCATCTCAATATGCCTAAGGCCAAGGAGGATTCAGATAGTATAATGAGGTTGCATGAAGACAAATTGGTATGTCTAAGAATCAGTTATGAGTGCAAAACTGGAAGCATTAGCAAAGTTTTTTCATTAAAGCGATATAAAAACATTAAATATTAAAAAATCCCAATTAGCCTAGTATAATATAGCCAGTCTTTTCCCAATGTATGTTGTTGTAAAAGAAAAAAACCCCATACACTATTTTAACTGCTGGCCCACAGCCCTATAGTAGAAGTACTGCTGCAGAGCTGTAGTGATGTGCAAAATCACGTATATATGCGTGATTTGCATTTCTGGGTAGGCAACGTGCACGCCGCCCTGCCCGCACTGTCATTGGTGGCTACAGATGTCAATCACCGGGTCCCGGCCGGAGAATCTCTGCTGGCACCCAGAGATCATCGGGGAAAGCTGACAGGAGAGAGACCTAAATGTAAACAACACAGGTCTCTCTCCTGCCAGCAAGGACATGCTGCTTTGTATTCCTCTGCACAGCAAAGAAATACAAAGCAGCATGTCTCCCAAGTAAAAACACACACATCACATAATGTAAAACAGCAAAAAGTTAACCCTTTGATTGCCCTAGATAATAATCCCTTCCTGCCCAGTGTCATTAGTACAGTATCAGTGCTTTTTATTAGCACTGATCACTGTATTAGTGTCATTAAGATGTCAGTGGCAGTTAGTCATTTCCCACCCAGTGTCAGAATGCCTGCCACAGTCCCGCTATAAGTTGCCGATCACCGCCATTACAAGTATAACAAAAATTTAAATTCCAGTATATACCATATTTTTTGCTCCTGACCATAAGACGCACCTAGGTTTTAGAGGAGGAAAACAAGAAAAAAAATATTCTGAACCAATGGACTGCAGACATAGTACAGGAGATGAACAGAGACTGTGGACATACTATAGGAGATGACCAGAGACAGTGGACACAGTACAGGAGATGACCAGAGACTGCAGGCAAAGTACAAGAGATGACCAGAGACTGCAGACAGTACAGGAGATGACCAGAGGCTTTGGACACAGTACAGGAGATGACCAGAGACTGCAGACAGTACAGGGGATGACCAGAGACTACAGACAGTACAGGGGATGACCAAAGACTGCAGACAGTACAGGGGATGACCAAGAGACTGTGGACCTTTGAGGAGGGAGGGGGAGTGGATACCTGAATTTGACAGGTACCCTCTCCCACTTCCACTGAGTTTTCCTGTCTTTAGTGTGGGCACCCGGCTGTGACAGCCGGGTGGCCACTGTGCATGCGTGAGAAGCACTGCGCTTTGTGAATGGTCCGGTGTCTTCTGGGACCTGTCATGTGTCCCAGAAGATGCCGGGCCATTCACAAAGCGCAGTGCTTCTCGTGCATGCGCAGTGGGCACCTTGCTGTCACAGCTGAAAGACCACACTAAAGATGCCGGCGCCGAAGGGACCGAGGAACAGGTAAGGTTCTGCTGCAGAGAAGAGCCGAGCGGCCGGCCCGGTATTCTGACACGGCGGCGGAAATACCGGACCAGCTGCTCCATATGACGCACTGACATTTTCCCCCCTTTTTTGGGGAAGTGTGTCTTATGGAGGGAGAAATACTGCCATTTGTAGACGCTATAACTTTCACATAAACTAATTAATATACACTTATTGGGATTTTTTTTTTTGCAAATACATGTAGCCGAATACATTTTGGCCTAAATTTATGAAGAAATTAGATTTTTTTACATTTTTTACTGGATATGTTTTATAGCAAAAAGTCAAAAATATATATATTTTTTCAAAACTGTCGGTCTCTTTTTGTTTATAGCGCAAAAAATAAAAACCACAGAGGTGATCAAATACCACCAAAAGAAAACTCTATTTGTGGGGAAAAAAGGACATACATTTAATTTTTGTATAGCATTGCATGACTGTGCAGTTAAAGTAACACAGTGCCATATTGCAAAAATGGCTTGGTCAGGAAGCGGGATAAATCCTCTGGAAGGCAAGTGTTTAAATAGTAAGAGAAGATAGCTAGAAACAAAAAAGTAAAAAATAAAACTTTTAAGGGGACAGAGGAGAAAAAAAAAAGGGGGATAAAGAGAAACATCTCAGGTCTAACAGTTCCTGGGGAGAAGACAAGTGAGAACACATCCTTGGAATATGTGCTTTAACCAGCATGCAGCATCCAGCTGTCATTTGGAAGGTCTTCGAGTTCTGCTGAGGGTCCTTCAGGAAATTCAAAACCCTGAGCAGAGAAGAAGAAAGAATATTAGCAAATGGTTTAAATTAGTGAGTGGTGAAACCACCAGGTCCCAGGTTTTCCCCAGTCTCAAATTCTTAATAGTGATCAATATATCAATAGCTCCCCCAAGGATATCAGAGCCTCTAATGATTCAGCATCTGTGCTTTACAAAGTAGGCATCCTGCTCTGAGTCAAATATTCACTAATACTTTGCAAGTGATTCCCTGATAAGTCAGGCAGGTTATGCATTGGGTGGATGTTATAAAGATTGATGTAGTATGGATGGAATACTGCCGTAATATTTTCAGTGCAATGCTCCAAGGTACCCTCAGCAGATTTGATAGAATGTATATTAGAGGATAGGGCTGTCTCCTTTAGCGCTTTAGCCAAAAGTTTACCCTCCTTATCGCCATGTTCATAATATATTCCCTTCCTCAGGAAAGGACTCATTTGGCTTTTAGATCCACTAAGTTTTGAAGATCTTGTTGAGCTTCTAAAACGGCTAAAGATGTTTGCTCGTCTAGGGAAGACTTGTGATGCTCTTCTAACTATGCTATTTTATTTGCTAGTATAGAAATCTGTTTTTCGAATTCACACTTTTGTTGAACCCCTAGTTTGATAAATTCTCCTCAAAGGATGCATTTATGTGCCTCCCATATCGTTAGAGGGGAGAGATCATCTGAGGTATTTTGGCTAAAGTATGTATGCAAACCTTTGTTGCCACTTGAAGCAAAACAGGGTTCATTACTAGAGTAGAATTCAATCGCTACATACATGGCTTAGTTCGGGGTTTGTTTTCAAGGTATGTGAAACAGGGGCATGGTTTGAAAAAGTTTTTATGACAATGTGTGCTTCAATGAAAGCAGGCAAGTCTTTTTGTGTGACAAAGACATAGGCGATTCGGTAATGTTTAGCATGAGGTGTACAATAAAATGTAAAATCCCTTCCTGAAGGGTTTATCAAATGCCATGAATCAACAAGTGTTAGTGAACGCTTTGAAACCTTTCAGAATGGGATATGTCAAGCTAGACTTTCCAGTCGATGTGATTTGAGCAGGATTTAAAGGGACATTAAAGTTGCCACCTAGTATTATACAACCGGAAGCAACACCTTTGAGTTCATCTACAATTCTTTACCAAAAGAAATATGAACTGAATTGGGGAAGTATACATTTGCTAAGGTTACGGGTATAGATCCCCAAGTGCCTTTCAGGAAGAGGAATCTCCTGGATCTGGAAATTGCTGAGTAATCCCAAAGCTGGCAGATTTGCTGAAGTATGGATACACCCTTATTTTAGCTAAAGGAATAGTAGCATGGTAGACCATAGGAAAATGCAGGATATGTCGTGAGTGGAAATGAGTTTCTTGTAAGAACACAAAACAGGTCTGACCTTTTTAAGTTCTCACAGAAGTGATGTTTGTTTTTCAGGAATATTCAATCCCAAAAGATTGTGAAAACTTAAGGTGGGACCCTTGCCCAAAGAAGAGTAAACCATATTTTTAACCAAAACTTAGGATCAATATGACCCTAGGAAGGGAGAGAGAGAGGAAGAAAAAAAAAACTTTTATGACAGAAGGGAAGCAAGATTAAGAAGGTAGGATATCTGCCTCTGATACTAAAGTAAAGAGGCTTTGGAGCAAGTGTGGATTCAGTGTCTAAACCACACTGTAGAGTCCTCTGGGGGGGGGGGGGGGGGGGGGCTAGGTAGGAGATAGGCAGTGCCAGTACAATATTATCATCTATTAGCTAAAGTTCTCAATAAACATATAATAAGAGCAACTGGAGACCTGCAACCTTATTGAGATGAATGAAAACATGAACATATGAACATTTATCACTCCCTGCAAGGTAAACAAACCTTTTATAAAAGCAAACAGTAAATTCAAAACAATGGTGCGAAGCAGTGACCCTCTATAGTCCCCATTGTAAAGTACACAGATCTAAATGATGGGAGCTGCAACAATCTACCGGTGTACTTCACAAGGGCTAACATAGAATTCACCCTTAGTCCTATTGGACAACATCCAAGCATTAGACTTGAATATTTGTGAGCACATACAGAATATTATGACAAAAAAAGTATGTACGAAAAGCCTTGTTGCTGCTTGAAGCAAAACAGGGTTCCTTGCTAGAGCAGAATTCAATTGCTGCATACATGGCTTAGTTCGAGGTTCGTTTTCAAGGAATGTGGAACAGGAGCTGTTAAGTTAGACAAACTCCTCCTAGAGTTTACTCTAGGAGGTTGGGAGAGAAAACAAATGTGGGTGTAAATAAGGAAATATAGCAAAGGTTGCTGGACACCTGCTGCTACAAAGTAAGAGCTGTGTAACTTCTCTAGGGAACATTCCAGAAAACGGGTAAACAGTACGATATGAAGGCCAAAAATCAAAACCTAAAAAAAAGGGGGATGAATCACTGAAGGACCCATTATCCTTGTCAGAGTGTATATCACAGATTATGAACCTGGGCACAGGAGTAAAGGCTTCCTCATACAATAGGAATACTCAGATGATAAAGCTAAGCAAACAAATACCCATACAAGTACATTAACCATACTAAAGCAGTTTGGGAAGGCTATTAAGAGAACAATGAGAGATATGCCCTCTTGCATGTGTCCCAATCAAGTCTAAAAGGAAGTTTACACATGATTAGTGATGGGGACTCTGGTACTGACCTGAGGCACATTTTCAAAAAGTACCATTTTTAAAAGGAGCAGTAATTTTTCATTGCATAAGGAATAAAAAAGAAAAGAAAAAAAAAAAGAAAAATTCATTTAAATATAATGCTTGAGGGGGTCCCCTAAACTACCTGCAAAGTTGAGCATCTGTAGAATATATAGAACATGCTGCAGCAGGACTGACATTTTTATTTATTTTTAAAATGACATATATATATATAAATATATATATAAAACAACGTGGGGTCCCCCCCCAATCCATACCAGACCCTTTGGCCCTGATTTACTATTGTGCCTGGGCGCATTTACGTGGGCGAACATCTAATTTTTATGAGTGGCCGTCTACTTTTACCCCGCAACGAGATTTACTGTTGAGCAGTGTCCATAAGTAGACGCCCAATCTAATTTACTAACGAGACACACGCCCGGAATCAGACTCACAAAGCAGACTTGCTAATAGACATGTCTAATGCAGGCCATAGATGGGTCGAAAATCGGCCGATTTTTTCGGCCGAAAATAAAATCGGCCGATTTTCGGATCGTTAGTGGGCGATTTGGTCGGCCGTTTTTCGGTATTTTGGCCGTTTTTTTTTTTTTCGGTAAAGTTGGAAAAAAATCGGCCGATTTTGCAGATCGGCCGATTTTCGCGGCAATCAGTGGGCAAATCGGCCGATTTTTTACCGATAAAAAATCTGCGCATGAGCAGTGACCTGCAAGAGGAAGACAAAAAGAAGAAAAAGAAGAAGAGGAAGACGATGAAGAAGAGGATGAAGAAGAAGAAGAAGAGGAAGAAGAAGAAGAGGATGAAGAAGAAGAGGATGAGGATGAAGAAGAAGAAGAGGATGAGGATAAAGAAGAAGAAGAGGATGAGGATGATGATGAAGAAGAGGATGAGGATGATGAAGAAGAGGATGAGGATGAGGAAGAAGAAGAGGATGAAGAAGAAGAAGATGAAGAAGAGGATGAGGATGAAGAAGAAGAGGATGAGGATGATGAAGAAGAAGAAGAAGAGGATGAGGATGAAGAAGAGGATGAGGATGATGATGAAGAAGAAGAGGATGAGGAAGAAGAAGAAGAAGAAGAAGAGGATGAGGATGATGATGAAGAAGAGGATGAGGAAGAAGAAGAGGATGAGGAAGAAGAAGAGGATGAGGATGAAGAAGAAGAAGATGAAGAAGAGGATGAAGAAGAAGAAGAAGAGGATGAGGATGATGATGATGAAGAAGAAGAGGATGAGGATGATGAGGATGATGATGATGAAGAAGAGGATGAGGATGAAGAAGAAGAAGAAGAGGCGGATGAGGATGATGATGATGAAGAAGAGGATGAGGATGATGATGAAGAAGAAAAAGAAGAAGTAGGATGAAAATAAGAAGAATTCCAGTCCAGCATAAAGTGTCTCTGCAGAGAGCTCTGCTATTTCTGACAGTTCTCTGACAGTTCCTTGACATTTACAGCGGTTGAAACATTGTATCTATTTGTTTCCAAATAAAAACATCTGTATCCTAAATGGAAACAAATAGATACATTGTTGCATTCTATAAATGTCAAGGAACTGTCAGAGAACTGTCAAAGAAATAGCAGAGCTCTCTGCAGGGACACTTTTTGCAGGCTCTAGACGGGTAGAAAATCAGCTGATTTTTTTTACCATTGATGGTAACGTCGGCCACTTGAACAACCGATTTTTCGTTTTTTAAAAGAAAAATCTGCAGTTTTTCTCCCCATCTATGGCCTGCATTACACCATGAAAAATCACTGCAGAGACATGTTCACTTTGAAATTTGCTTTGCCAAATATCAGGACTTCACTTTAAACAATATCTGCCATTTCAAAAAAAATTAAGAATGTGTTAAAAATAGTTTTTTTAAAGCAAATCAACACAGTAAAAAACTAGACGCCCGTGCAGTGTCTTTGGCCGATATAAATGCGCATGTGCAGAACTCATTTTTGATGTCCTCTGTGGGTGCTTGCTTTTTAGCCACTGCTCAATAGTAAATCTCAGTGTGGATTCCTCTGACAGCCGACACTCGGTCGCGTCTACTGTGTTTAACAAACAGCACTAGGCATATCTTTATGTATTCTAATTTGATTTCCTTAGTTCTAGTGATTCTATTTTTGTTTCTTATCCTTTATAATTATTTCTGTAATGATTTTACTTATTTCGAAGGTCTAGATAATATTTATTTTGACAGCTGAATGTAAAAATAAAGGTCCGCAATAAAAAAAAAAAAAAAAAAAAAAAAAAAACAGCGTGGGTCCCCTTTCTCATCCATACCAAGCCCTTCAGGTCTGGTATGGATATGAAGGGGGAACTCCACGCTGAAATTTAAAAAAAAAAAACACAGCGTGGGTCCCCCTCAATATCCATATCAGACCCTTATCCGAGTATGCAGCCCGGCAGGTCAGGAAAGGGGGGGGGGACGAGCGAGCGCCCCCCCCCTCCTGAACCATACCAGGCCACATGCCCTCAACATGGGGGGGTGCTTTGGGGCAGGGGGGCTCCCCCCCCAAAGCACCTTGTCCCCATGTCGATGGGGACAAGGGCCTCTTCCACACAACCCTGGCCGGTGGTTGTGGGGGTCTGCGGGTGGGGGGCTTATCAGAATCTGGAAGCCCCCTTTAACAAGGGGGCCCCCAGATCTCTGCCCCCCCCCCTACGTGAATGAGTCTGCGGTACATGGTCCCGCGACACATTCACAAAAAAAACAAAGTGTGGTGTAAAAAAATACACAGTACAGGGTCTTTGACAAGTCCTTTATTAAAACAATGTCCCCCCCGAAGTAGATCCAACGTCAATCACGGCGGTGGTGGCGGCAACCCGAAAAAAGAAAAAAAAAAGTTCCGCTCCCGTCGGAGGCTTCCAGCCTTGTGAAAAAAAGGCTAGCTGACAGTTCTTAAATAGGTTAGGGGCAGGGCCAGCCGGGGACATCATCCCCGCCCCTTACCTATTTAAGAACTGTGTCACCCTGTCTCTCCACTGAGGCTAACTAGCTGAATGCAGGAGACAGTCTGACAGTATATATATATAGGTATGGGGCGGGGCCAGCCGGGGACATCATCCGAGTGACCTCGCCCCATGTCACATGCTTGCTGTTCCTGGCTGCCCCGCCCCTTACCTATATAAGAACTGTCAGACTGTCTCCTGCATTCAGCTAGTTAGCCTCAGTGGAGAGACAGGGAGACAGTTCTTAAATAGGTAAGGGGCGGGGACATCATCCGAGCAACCCCGCCCCATGTGACATCAATGATGTTACATGGGGCGGGGTTTCTCTAATGATGTCCCTGGCTGGCCCCGCCCCTAAGCTATTTAAGAACTGTCAGCTAGCCTTTTTTTCACAAGGCTGGAAGCCTCCAATGGGAGCGGAACTTTTTTTTTTTTTATTTTTTCGGGTCGCCGCCGCTGCCGCCATGATTGACGTTGGATCTACTTCGGGGGACATAGTCAGAGACCCTCTACTGTGTTTTTTTTACACCACACTTTGTTTTTTTGTGAATGAGTCGCGGGTCCATGTACCGCAGACTCATTCACGTGGGGGGGGCCAGGATCTGGGGACCCCCTTGTTAAAGGGGGCTTCCAGATTCTGATAAGCCCCCCGCCCGCAGACCCCCACAACCACCGGCAGGGTTGTGGGGAAGAGGCCCTTGTCCCCATCGACATGGGGACAAGGTGCTTTGGGGGGGAGCCCCCCCTGCCCCAAGGCACCCCCCCAGGGCATTGAGGGCATGTGGCCTGGTATGGTTCTGACCCTGCCGGGCTGGGGGGGGCGCTTGCTCACCCCCCCCTTTCCTGACTTGCCGGGCTGCATGCTCGGATAAGGGCTTGGTATGGATGGGAGGGGGGACCCCACGCAGTTTTTTTTATTATTTATTTAATTCACGGAAATAATTTAAAATTCAGAGAAACCCTGATGACAGCTGAAACATTCCTTCTGTCCCTGCAGAGAGCTCTGCTATTATATTTGACATTAAAAAGTATAGACTGCAACATTGTATCTATTTGTATCCATTTCGGATATAGATGTTTTTATTCGGATACATATAGATACAATGTTGCAACCTTTATACTTTTTTTAATGTCAAATATATTAGCGCAGCTCACTGCAGGGACAGAAGTAAATACTTTGCTATTATATTTGCCGGCCGTAGACAGGGCGAAAATCGGACAATTTTTTTTTACCGTTAGTGGTAACGTCGGCCCATTGAACAACCGATTTTTCCTTTTTTTTTTTTTAAAAAACGGTCAGTTTTCTTTTTCATTTTTCTTTTTCTTTTTCTTTTTTTATTCTTCTTTTTCTTGCAGGTCATGGCTCATGCGCACATTTTTTTATCTGTATAAAGATCAGCCAATTTGCCGATTATTGCCGCTAAAATCATCCGATCTGCAAAATTGGCCAATTTTTATCCAAATTTACCCATTAAAAAAAGTGGCAAAATCCCAAAAAATGGCAGACCAATTAACCCACTAACAGCCCGAAAATCAGCCGATTTTTTTTTCCCGGCCGATTTTAGACCCATCTAAAGCAGGCCATAGATGGGTCTAAAATTGACCGATTTTTTCTGCCGAAAAAAAAAAATCAAACGAGCCCCCCCCCTGCCCCAAAGCACCCCCCCATGTTGAGGGCATGTGGCCTGGTATGGTTCAGGAGGGGGGGGCGCTCGCTCGTCCCCCCCCTTTCCTGACCTGCCGGGCTGCATGCTCGGATAAGGGTCTGGTATGGTTTTGGAGGGATCCCCAAGCTGTTTTTTATTTAATTTCAGCGTGGAGTTACCCTTTAATATCCATACCAGACCCGAAGGGCTTGGTGTGGATGGGAGGGGACCCCCCATGCCGTTTTTTATTTATTATTATGGTGCTGGTTTTTAAATGTAATTTTCCCTTTTTTTTCTTCACTATAGCTCAGAAATTCAACTGTCACTTCCCCCAGCTAAAAGAGAAAGTTTTCTTGGAATTTATATCCCTAAAGGAAACAATGTTTACTTTGAGTTTATTAAAAGATACAAAGTTTTCTGTAACTTTGGGGAAAGTGACTTCTAAGCTTGTGAACTGTAGTGAAGAAAAAAAAAAGTCTGGCATTTGCATTTGAAAATCAGCGCCGACATACACTTTGTATTGCGAAAAAAAATTATTAACAATTGTGTAAACCGAGGCATTATTTCCAATGGATTTTCATTTGTAAACCGAAAATTACGTTAACCGAGGCGTTGGTAAACCGAGGTACGCCTGTATTAGTATTGCAATCCTTTGTATTGGGATACATAGAACCAAGATACATCTGAATTGGCAACAAAGCACAACATTTGTGTCACATTTGAGATATCTGGCTAGTTACACTGACCTTGCCCAGGGATTTAGGATTGATTCACACCACAGAAATACAGGCAGAATTAGTGTTCAACAGCTCCGTGGGTTAGTGGTTAGCACTACTGTCTCACAACGCTAGGGTTTTTGGTTTGAATCCCAACCACAGCAATGAATTTGCATGATCTCTGTGTGACTACCCTAACATACATGT
>CATNWA010002384.1:0-22804 GCA_951230385.1 Staurois parvus
AGCTCCCCCAACACTCTGCACCTTTGACCTTACTACCATCGAGGAAGTCTCCAAGATCCTCTCTGATGCCCGCCTCACCACCTGCCCCCTTGACCCTATCCCCTCACAACTCCTCCATCCTACGCTCCCTCACCCACATCTTCAATCTCTCCCTCTCCTCCGGCACTTTCCCCTCCCCTCTGAAACATGCACACATCACCCCCATACTTAAAAAGCCCTCCCTGGACCCCAATGACCCGAACAACCTCAGACCCATCTCCCTGCTCCCATTTACATCTAAACTCCTCGAGCTCCTAGTCTACACCCGCCTATGCTCTCACCTCAACGACAACAACCTCCTCGATCCCCTACAGTCCGGCTTCCGTCCCCTACACTCCACCGAAACTGCCTTACTCAAACTCTCCAACGACCTGCTAACCGCCAAAGCTAATGGCCACTATTCAGTGCTCCTACTCCTTGACCTCTCTGCGGCCTTCCACACAGTCGACCACCCCCTCCTCAAAAAAAAACTACACTCCCTCGACCTCAAAGATTCTTTTCTCTCCTGGCTCTCATTCTACCTGTCACAACGCTCTTTCAGCGTTACCTATAATGCTACCACCTCCCCCTCACTCCCTCTCTCTGTTGGGGTCCCTCAAGGCTCTTTCCTTGGGCCCCTTCTCTTCTCCATCTACACCTCCTCCCTTGGCCAACTCCTACACTCTCACGGCTTGAACTACCACCTCTATGCCGACGACACAAATCTATCTCTCAACCTCCACCTCACCCCCTCGGTCTCCGCCCGAATCACACACCTACTGAGCGACATAGACTGGATGTCGCTCCACTTCCTTAAACTGAACCTCTCCAAAACCGAGTTTCTTGTCTTCCCCCCTGCCCGGACACCACCCCCCCATTGATTTTTTTTGTCTAATTCCTGTAGAAGGCCAAGTCTTTTGGGATAAATGTCAGTTGGAGGGGTTGGGGCAAATCCTATAACACTGCTGGTGGTGCTCACAACTGTCAGTTGTCATTCATATGGGGGGTTAGACCTTATAGAGAACCTGTTGCTGTAACTGCTGTAGAAGTGTTAGCTGAAGTTGGGCTTTACTTGTTGTGTGTCTTACTTATAATCTCTAAGACTTCCCTGTACAGGGTGACAACGCTGCTGTGTAGTGTTCCTGCAGAATGATCAGGGTTGTCACCCTGTTACAGAAGGTGGGAAAATAACAGATGTACAGACAGGACCAACAGCTGATACAACTATGTTGCAGAGGGAACTCTGGGAATGCTAATGACAGATTGCATTACACATTCAGTTAGCAGACTTCCTGCTGTTGGTCTGATGTTTGAATTGTGTTCTGATATTTACTGTCCTGCTGTAAAAGGTGTAAATGATCGCCCGCATGTTTCCTGTAGTAGCAGGGACTACAAACTCCTATCAGGAATAGTAGGATGATAAAATGTAAGTTAATAGATAGGGCCGCGCCCCTACAATAAGGTATATCTATATAAATTATATATTAGATTGTTATTAATAAACACTGGCTGGATTTTATCATGAATAATTCACATATGAAAAAATAAGAGAAATCCTTATAAAGTACAGCAAAAAGATTCTCTGGATATATATGTGTGCATTTTTTTTTTTAAATAAATGAATGATAAATATGAATAATAGAAAAATATATAAAAAATAATAAAAAAAATAATAAAAAAAAATAAAAAATATAAATGAAATATAATCACAAAATTTTGAAAATGAAAAGATGAGAAAGAATGTAAAAATGAAATGGTGTCCAAAGTCTATGAATAATAGCGGAGTATTCTATTCGTGTCCACAATAGTAATTGCTGTATATAAGGAACTGTAGAAATCAATCCTTGCTTGAATATTGACCCTTTTATGGGCTCACCTTCTTGTTAGCCTATTGCTGGGCTGACACAGCTTTTAAGAGGTTTGTATTGATGAGATCCTTTGGACCTCCCCTGGGTTTTCCTGGATTGGTCACTTCTAATGTGCTTGTATGGACATGATGATCTCTGCTTCCTTCTGATGCTGGATGTGGCTCCATCTCCCTATTTTTCTCCTCGTTAGTATAGTGGAAGAAAGAAGAGATATTTGGTGCCTTATCGTTTTAATAAAAAAGATGTATTTAATGCCCTCTATATGACCTCACATGTCAATCATTTCAATGCGCTTTGTAATAGATAAAACCGCTAAATGTGGATGTGACAGGCTTCCTCCGTGTGTCTACACACACTGTCTATACCCGCCGTTACTGAAGTTGGGTTGCCGTGGTGACATCAAAGCCCCTCCCCAACGCGTTGCGCCACAGGGTCACGTGGCTTCTTCCGGGGGATGTGATAGGACACTCACCGTGCCTGGACTTCTTTTATAATAGTTTGGTGCCATTTTCTTGAAGTATGTATGGTCGCGGCCATCTTTTTGGGGCCAAACCTTTATAGCTATCATTACGGACAGCTGTATTGATCAAATTGAGACAATGTTGCTAACTGTGATGTTGTTTGTGTGAAAACATGTAACGGTTATATCCACTGTTTAACAACCCTGTATACGTCGGCTATATAGACTGTGCATGTAATTGGCAACAGGGAAGTCGGTCACATTTACTTTTAACAATAAGGTTTAATACAAAATTTATTACAAAATGCATATACAAAAAATAGAAAAAATAAAAAATCCGTACATATATATATATAATCAATTAAAAACAGTATAAAGTGCTTTATATTGACTTCCAACTACTAGTTTTTTAGTTTTTAGGAATAGTAGGATGGATACCTACCCAAGGGGGTCACCTTTTTGGATTTGGGGGGAAACATTTCACATGGTTTCTTTCCATTAATGACATCGACAAGGAGAGTCTCACTTCACTAACAATAGGAGAGCCAATCACAGGCCAGTAACATTTCATGGTGTCTCAATGTATTGCAGAATGTTTAATCCCCATTGGTCCAATGGATTCCTAGTCCTTCCAGATACATTGCTTCTTGTGTGGAAGGAGCACCCTAAAATGGCTTCCCTTCAATTCCACCCATAGCTGTACTTTAGGTGATGTTGCCCCTCCCCCATATCTGTAAGGGAAAGCCTCAATTTCTCCCAATACTCCCCTGGCCTTCCAGTGAGAGGAAACATTTTCTCTGGAGTGGAGATGTTTTATGCAGTGAGCCCTTCATAGACGGGATGGGGAATATAAGTAATCTAAGATAAGTAAGATGAACCGGTGTACTGGAGTCATGGATCAGATAACCAATGACACCATTGATGGTATAGCAGAGCTGACAGCAGAAGTGGCTCCATCACCTAAGGTGGTGTCACAGAACTGCATGGCGGCTGACTATCTCTCAGAAGATCAAGGCGGAGTCTACAAACTGGTGTCAGAGAGTGTTGTACATTTATATTAGATCATGAGGATCTCAGAAGGAGATATCTACACAAGGTAAAAGGAGTTCCAACAGTCACCTGGGTGGGGGGAAGTGGGATCCATTTTCTTGGATGGGTTTAGTTGGAACTTGGTTGAGTAATATGGTGGCTTTGCTTCTTAGGCCATTAGTTCCTACTATAGATTTGATGATAATTTTTTACATTGCTGCTGTTGTGTCTCTTGCTGAGTTGATTTTGCTTTTTTTTTATGCACATGATTACATTCACATTTTAGAACAGAAGATTATTTGAAACCTGCAAACATGTTTTATTTTCTGAAGCAGAGACCCTGGAGAATATAATGGTGCTGGTTGCCATTTTCTATGTTACAGGCTATTAGCTCAGCTGTTTGTCAAATGCATATTTTCTGTAAAAAACCCACTAAGATCATTTTAATACAAAATATATACGACCCAATTTGTTTGGTGAAATATAAAATATTGGGTCGACATCAAGTATATAGATACCAAACATGTAAAACTTTAAAAATTGTGCGTATTTGTGAAATGGTGACAAACTTCAGTACCAGAAATTGTCCATAGGTGACGCTTTTAAAAGCCTTTTACAGGTCAACAGTTTATATAGTGAACCATGAATGTTGGCCCTAGAGTTATTCCTCTCCCTCTGGTGTGTGCAGAGATATGTACAATGTGTAGTGTGATTGATGTTTTCCTACATAACCGCACCCAACCCTTGCAATTGCTCATGTATACGGGAACTGGGGGCTTTAAAATGTGTTTTGTGTGATTTTTCATTTACAGTGTGTTACTTTACACTTTTCTTTCTCTGAACTTTATTATTGCCATATAGGGGGTTAATAGCCTCGCATGTGATAACATATTGCTGGTCACAGATCCTCTGTAAAGAAACACAAGAGGTCTATCAGACCCCTAATGTCACCTCTGGACCCCAGAAAAGATGGTCAAGCACAGATCATGTTTGATCAGCTCCTTGAAGACACGAATGTACATCTGCCAAATCTGTATCTGAGTAGACCATAGAAGCAGCATTAGAAAGAAATGTGAGCATGGCTTCAGTCAGGCGATGGTCCTGGTGGTCATGGTCTTGTTCTCCTTCAGGTCCTCTCACCTTGTAGATGGTGACATGGACTTGTGTGGGAATGAGCAGGAGGGGCTCGGGGTTCTCTTGTACCCAATCAGCTTGTTATGGATAAAAGATGAAAGTGTCTTCTGGGAAGTTACAGGGATTTGGAGGTTTAGATGGTTACATAAGTGGGTGGGGCTGGTTTTAATGAGGGGCGTGTCATATGTTAATCAGTGTCTTAGCATAGATGATATAAATGGTATAAATAGATCCTTGAAATGTAAACAATCTATCTCTTTCCTTCTGTTGTTAAAGTGTCACATATATATGATGAATAAAGTTGGGTGATATTTTCACCGCACAATACCGTGGTCTGGGTTCTTCTACAACACCCCCCAAAAATGTCCTCTTCCAGTTCTAGGAGTCTGGTGGAATGGGTCACAAGCTGACGGTATCTCTTAGGCCCCTTGTACATGGGACGTGGGGTGACTCCTTTTTTGCACAGTAGACCCCACAAGGTATTTGCAGAGAGGCATGTTGAGTGCATGGAAGATTTTATTTTGTGCCAAAAATGTTATGGAAAATTAGAAATAACATTTTTTTTACACAAAGTTGTCAAGATGAGATATTTCTCACACAAGACACGGATATATGTGGAATTACACCCCGAACACACATTCTGCTACTTCTCCTGGGGATACCACATGTGAGAGCATTTTTGGAAGCCTAGCCACGTACAGGGGTCCAAAATCTAATGACCACCATCAGGCTTTCAAAGGTCGTATTTAGTTTCCATACTACCTATCCCAGTTTCAGAGGTCCTGAATTGCCAGGAAAGTGCAAACACCTCCCAAATGACCCGTTTTTAGAAAGTAAACACCCCAAAGTATTTGATCAGAGGCACGGTATTTTGCAGATCTAATTCTTATCACAAGGTTTTGAAAAATGTAAAAATGAAATAAAAAATCCATGCGTCGGCCTGCCTGGGTTATATAGCTGCAGCAGCTGCTCCTCCAATTAGGCATCCACCGGTCCAGCACCGTGCAGAGGGATCATCACATCCAAAGAGGGATCTCCATACAGGTGCACATTAAAGATTAAGATGTGGGATTGGTGAGCCTTTAACCACTTGGGGACCACGTTATACCCCTGGTTACCCAGTTCTGGAAGGGCATCATATGACGTCCTTCCAGAACATGCCCTCCAGCGCACCCCCAAGGGCAAGCACCTGGCGACATCCGTGATCACTGTGCCCTACGGAGACAGCTGATCATGCGATGAGGTAAAAGGCCAATCACAGTGACCTTTTACCACGTGATCAGCTGGGTCCAATGACAGAGCACATCAAACAGTAAATACAGTTTCTGGTTATCGGTAACCAGCAGCTATCAAAGGGCAGATCGACACTGATCATCAGGGCCCTGATCAGTGCCCTGCAGTGCCGCCCAGCAGTACCTCCCACCAGGGCCCTAGCAGTGCCACCTATCAGTGCCCTCCAGCAGTGCCACCCATCAGTGCTGTCCAGAAGTTGCGCCCATCAGTGCTGCCAGTCATGACTGTCAGTCAGTGCCGCCCATAAGTGCCCCTATCAGTGACCATCATTGCTGCAGATCATCAATGCTCACCAGTGCTGCCTCATCAGTGCAGCCTATCAGTGCTGCCTATCCTTGCCACCTCATCAGTGCTGCCTCATCAATGCACATCAGTGAAGGAGAAAAATTACCTGTTTGCAAAATTTTATAATAGAAACAAAGAAAACGTTTTTTTTTTTCAAATATTTTGCTTATTTTTGTTGATAACTCCCCTCCACCCCCAGTGGGCAGTAAATACCACCAAAGAAAGCTCGATTTGTGTGAAAAAATTACAAAAATTTCATATGGCTACAATGTTACATGACCGCCCAATTGTCATTCAAAGTGCAAGAGCTCTGAAAGATGAAAATTGGCCCCGACAGGAAGGGGGTAAGTGCAGACTTATACTCCTCTGATCCTGATCCCGATCCATCACTGTGCACAAAGATAAAAGCTCTCCGGGTCTCTGACTCCTCATTGGCTCCCACTGCTATCAATCACAGCCAGTGAGGAGGGAGCGGGGGTGGGTCAAACCGTGCTCTGTGTTTCTCATAGGCACATAGAGGCGGCTGAGGAGCGAGAACATATGAGTGCCCCAGAGTAAGCATCTTGCCTGGAGCGCTGGGGGGATCTGAGAAGATGAGGATCCTGACGGCTCTGTGCAAACCCATTACACAGAGCAGTTAAATTTGACACGTTTGTTATTTAAAAATTGTGAAACTTGACAACCACTTTAACCCCTTCACGCCGGCGCCTCTCATTTCAGAAGCCGGGAGGCGGGGTGGGGTTTAGGCTCATGTGACGCGACGTGTCACGGCGGTCACAGGATCGGGAAAGGTCCTGATCGAAAGAGGAGATCGGGACCTTCCCATGAGTCCTGGACATGTGCGCTGGGAGTGCGCAGGGTGCGCGCTCTCAGCACATATGTTCTTTCAGAATAGAACGCAAATGTGTGGCTGCTTGGCGTCAAGGCCCAAACGCCGGGAGGTCGCACATTTGCATTTGGCCGGTGTGAAGAGGTTAATCATCTGATTTTGTGAGCGCATAAACGTATGTAAATGTGAGTAAACGCAACGCAACGCACATAAATGTGATTCTGGGAGTAAAAAACAAGTCTGGCCCCTCTGATCACCCGTCCTTCCCGATGATAAAAATGTCCTGCAAACGCATGTGACCGCACATGTGGGAAGTCATGAGAAACGTGCAGTTCCTGGTGTGTGACCGGAGCCTGACCGGGAAAACGTTTATCTGGGGTGACGTTTGGGGACAATGTGATCAGTGACACCCACTTATGTCTGATCTCACTATTACTTTTCTTTTTCTATCCGAGTTTTCACTTCAATACGGGAAATAATGTGAAATCTGAGGGAAATCTGAGAGCCATATGAAGACTTTGGGCCGTTCTATTGTCTGTTCATATGTCTGTGTGTACATCACACCGAAAAGAGGGACATTTACAGGGCAAAGAGGGACAGAGAAATATGGTGTCACACAAGGGAGAGTGATGGGAGATATGATCAAATACAATCTCATTACCTCCTCTGCTCACACTTCCAGCAATGTCTCCTCTATAATTCCTCCCACATGGAGCTTCCTGTCTGTGCCTGACATCACTTCCTGTCTGTGCCTGTGCCTGACATCACTTCCTGTCTGTGCCTGACATCACTTCCTGTCTGTGCCTGACATCACTTCCTGTCTTCCATATAGACTCCCTGCCTGTGCCTGACATCAATTCCGGTCTGTGCCTGACATCATTTCCTGTCTGTGCCTGACATCATTTCCTGTCTGTGCCTGACATCATTTCCTGTCTGTGCCTGACATCATTTCCTGTCTGTGCCTGACATCATTTCCTGTCTGTGCCTGACATCATTTCCTGTCTGTGCCTGACATCATTTCCTGTCTGTGCCTGACATCATTTCCTGTCTGTGCCTGACATCATTTCCTGTCTGTGCCTGACATTTCCTGTCTGTGCCTGACATCATTTCCTGTCTGTGCCTGACATCATTTCCTGTCTGTGCCTGACATTTCCTGTCTGTGCCTGACATTTCCTGTCTGTGCCTGACATCACTTCCTGTTTTTGCTCATTCCCCACCCCTATACAGCCGGGAGTGTGTGGACTTTAGTAAAGTCTGATTTCATGTGGAAGTGATACAAATGGCTGTGAATCCGCCTGTTACTTCCATGAACATTGCTGCAATGTGCCCTGACCCCGCCACCGGACAGCAGAGCATGGTCCTGTCATGGTGGGTGTCACTGGGAAGGGTGGCGGGAGCTCAGTGGACCTCCTGTACACAGACCAGGAAGTGACATGTACGACGTGAATGATATCACTTCCTGGACTGGAGCTGTCATTCTCCAGGATCAGTGCTGGGGAAGCAGTTGATGGAAAGTGGTCTGTGTTCCATCATCTGCAATGGAGTAGAGAGGAGACATCCAGAGTCTAATAGACCCCGGGGGTCTCCATAAAGAGAACCTGTCACCTATATGCCATCACATAGGAGGCTATTGGTCCCCTACATGATAGCAATACAAGTTATGGACAAAATAAATAAAGTTTTTTTAAGCATCAAAAGAGACACTTTTTTGAATAATGTAAAAATGTTAGAGGCCCCCTCCCCCATCACACCTACAGAAACGCTCAATGTCCTTACAGTGGTAGACTATGCCATCACAGATATGAGGCCTTCACTCATCAATGTCCTTACAGTGGTAGACTATGCCATCACAGATATGAGGCCTTCACTCATCAATGTCCTTACAGTGGTAGACTATGCCATCACAGATATGAGGCCTTCACTCATCAATGTCCTTACAGTGGTAGACTATGCCATCACAGATATGAGGCCTTCACTCATCAATGTCCTTACAGTGGTAGACTATGCCATCAAGATATGAGGCCTTCACTCATCAATGTCCTTACAGTGGTAGACTATGCCATCACAGATATGAACCCTTCACTCATCAATGTCCTTACAGTGGTAGACTATGCCATCACAGATATGAACCCTTCACTCATCAATGTCCTTACAGTGGTAGACTATGCCATCACAGATATGAACCCTTCACTCGTCAATGTCCTTACAGTGGTAGACTATGCCATCACAGATATGAACCCTTCACTCGTCAATGTCCTTACAGTGGTAGACTATGCCATCACAGATATGAGGCCTTCACTCATCAATGTCCTTACAGTGGTAGACTATGCCATCACAGATATGAACCCTTCACTCATCAATGTCCTTACAGTGGTAGACTATGCCATCACAGATATGAGGCCTTCACTCGTCAATGTCCTTACAGTGGTAGACTATGCCATCACAGATATGAACCCTTCACTCGTCAATGTCCTTACAGTGGTAGACTATGCCATCACAGATATGAACCCTTCACTCGTCAATGTCCTTACAGTGGTAGACTATGCCATCACAGATATGAACCCTTCACTCATCAATGTCCTTACAGTGGTAGACTATGCCATCACAGATATGAACCCTTCACTCATCAATGTCCTTACAGTGGTAGACTATGCCATCACAGATATGAACCCTTCACTCATCAATGTCCTTACAGTGGTAGACTATGCCATCACAGATATGAGGCCTTCACTCATCAATGTCCTTACAGTGGTAGACTATGCCATCACAGATATGAACCCTTCACTCATCAATGTCCTTACAGTGGTAGACTATGCCATCACAGATATGAACCCTTCACTCATCAATGTCCTTACAGTGGTAGACTATGCCATCACAGATATGAACCCTTCACTCATCAATGTCCTTAGACTAGTGGTAGACTATGCCATCACAGATACATGAACCCTTCACTCATCAATGTCCTTACAGTGGTAGACTATGCCATCACAGATATGAGGCCTTCACTCATCATGTCCCAGTGTAGATGCCCAGTGGTAGACTATGCCACTATGCCATCACAGATGAACCCTTCACTCATCAATGTCCTTACAGTGGTAGACTATGCCATCACAGATATGAACCCTTCACTCATCAATGTCCTTACAGTGGTAGACTATGCCATCACAGATATGAACCCTTCACTCAGTCAATGTCCTTACAGTGGTAGACTATGCCATCACAGATATGAAGGCCTTCACTCATCAATGTCCTTACAGTGGTAGACTATGCCCATCACAGATAGAAGCCTTCACTCATCAATGTCCTTACAGAGAAGACTATGCCATCACAGACTATGCCTTCATCATCAGATAGTGGAATGACTATGCCATCACAGATATGAACCCTTCAATCAATGTCCTTACAGTGGTAGACTATGCCATCACAGATATGAACCCCTTCACTCGTCAATGTCCTTACAGTGGTAGACTATGCCATCACAGATATGAGGCCTTCACTCATCAATGTCCTTACAGTGGTAGACTATGCCATCACAGATATGAACCCTTCACTCATCAATGTCCTATGCCACAGATGGTAGACTCAATGTAGACTATGCCACAGATATGAGAACCCTTCACTAGTCAATGTCCTTACAGTGGCCATCACAGACTATGATATCAATGTCCAGTAGACTATGCCATCACAGATAGAGGCCTTCACTCATCAATGTCCTTACAGTGGTAGACTATGCCATCACAGATATGAGGCCTTCACTCATCAAATGTCCTAGACTAGTGGTAGACTACATGCCATCTCACACAGATGAAAGCCTTATCACTCGTCAATGTCCTTACAGTGGTAGACTATGCCATCACAGATATGAACTATGCCTCACTCATCAATGTCCTTACAGTGGTAGACTATGCCATCACAGATATGAACCCTTCACTCGTCAATGTCCTTACAGTGGTAGACTATGCCATCACAGATATGACCCTTCACTCATCAATGTCCTTACAGTGGTAGACTATGCAATCACAGATAGAACCCTTCACTCATCAATGTCCTTACAGTGGTAGACTATGCCATCACAGATATGAAGGCCCTTCACTCGTCAATGTCCTTACAGTAGTAGACTGCCATCACAGATATGCCTTTCTGTCACAGTCCTTACAGTGGTAGACTATGCCATCAGATACAACCCTTCACTTCATGTCCTTACAGTGGTAGACTATGCCATCACAGATATGAACCCTTCACTCATCAATGTCCTTACAGTGGTAGACTATGTCACTATGTCATCACAGATACGAGGCCTTCAGATCAATGTCCTTACAGTGGTAGACTATGCCATCACAGATATGACCCTTCACTCATCAATGTCTTACAGTGGTCCTTCAACAATGTACAGGTAGGTGCAGACTATCACTCATCAATGTCCTTACACTGGTAGACTATGCCTCACATAACCCTTCACTGTCAATCCTTACAGTGGTAGACTATGCCATCACAGATATGAGGCCTTCACTCATCAATGTCCTTACAGTGGTAGACTATGCCATCACAGATGCCCCTTCACTCATCAATGTCCTTACAGTGGTAGACTATGCCATCACAGATATGAGGCCTTCACTCATCAATGTCCTTACAGTGGTAGACTATGCCATCACAGATATGAGGCCTTCACTCATCAATGTCCTTACAGTGGTAGACTATGCCATCAGATTGAGACCCTCACATCACTCGTCAATGTCCTTACACAGTGGTAGACTATGCCATCACAGATATGAGGCCTTCACTCATCAATGTCCTTACAGTGGTAGACTATGCCATCACAGATGAACCCTTCACTCATCATGTCCTTACACTTTTGACAGACTATGCCCATCACAGATATGAACCCTTCATTCATGTCCTTACAGTGGAGACTAGGCCACCATCACAGATACGAGGCCTTCACTCATCAATGTCCTTACAGTGGTAGACTATGCCATCACAGATATGAGGCCTTCACTCATCAATGTCCTTACAGTGGTAGACTATGCCATCACACAGATATGAACCCTTCACTCATCAATGTCCTTACAGTGGTAGACTATGCCATCACAGATATGAGGCCTTCACTCATCAATGTCCTTACAGTGGTAGACTATGCCATCACAGATATGAACCCCTTCACTCGTCAATGTCCTTACAGTGGTAGACTATGCCATCACAGATATGAACCCTTCACTCATCAATGTCCTTACAGTGGTAGACTATGCCATCACAGATATGAACCCTTCACTCATCAATGTCCTTACAGTGGTAGACTATGCCCATCACAGATATGAACCCTTCACTCATCAATGTCCTTACAATGTCCTTACAGTGGTAGACTATGCCATCACAGATATGAACCCTTCACTCGTCAATGTCCTTACAGTGGTAGACTATGCCATCACAGATATGAGGCCTTCACTCATCAATGTCCTTACAGTGGTAGACTATGCCATCACAGATATGAACCCTTCACTCATCAATGTCCTTACAGTGGTAGACTATGCCATCACAGATATGAGGCCTTCACTCATCAATGTCCTTACAGTGGTAGACTATGCCATCACAGATATGAGGCCTTCACTCATCAATGTCCTTACAGTGGTAGACTATGCCATCACAGATATGAACCCTTCCCTTCACTCATCAATGTCCTTACAGTGGTAGACTATGCCATCACAGATATGAACCCTTCACTCATCAATGTCCTTACAGTGGTAGACTATGCCATCACAGATATGAACCTTCACTCATCAATGTCCTTACAGTGGTAGACTATGCCATCACAGATATGAACCCTTCACTCATCAATGTCCTTACAGTGGTAGACTATGCCATCACAGATATGAACCCTTCACTCATCAATGTCCTTACAGTGGTAGACTATGCCATCACACAGATATGAACCCTTCACTCATCAATGTCCTTACAGTGGTAGACTATGCCATCACAGATATGAACCCTTCACTCATCAATGTCCTTACAGTGGTAGACTATGCCATCACACAGATATGAACCCTTCACTCATCAATGTCCTTACAGTGGTAGACTATGCCATCACAGATATGAGGCCTTCACTCATCAATGTCCTTACAGTGGTAGACTATGCCATCACAGATATGAACCCTTCACTCATCAATGTCCTTACAGTGGTAGACTATGCCATCACAGATATGAACCCTTCACTCATCAATGTCCTTACAGTGGTAGACTATGCCATCACAGATATGAGGCCTTCACTCATCAATGTCCTTACAGTGGTAGACTATGCCATCACAGATATGAGGCCTTCACTCATCAATGTCCTTACAGTGGTAGACTATGCCATCACAGATATGAGGCCTTCACTCATCAATGTCCTTACAGTGGTAGACTATGCCATCACAGATAGAACCCTTCACTCATCAATGTCCTTACAGTGGTAGACTATGCCATCACAGATATGAGGCCTTCACTCATCAATGTCCTTACAGTGGTAGACTATGCCATCACAGATATGAACCCTTCACTCATCAATGTCCTTACAGTGGTAGACTATGCCATCACAGATATGACCCTTCACTCATCAATGTCCTTACAGTGGTAGACTATGCCATCACAGATATGAGGCCTTCACTCATCAATGTCCTTACAGTGGTAGACTATGCCATCACAGATATGAACCCTTCACTCATCAATGTCCTTACAGTGGTAGACTATGCCATCACAGATATGACCCTTCACTCATCAATGTCCTTACAGTGGTAGACTATGCCATCACAGATATGAACCCTTCACTCATCAATGTCCTTACAGTGGTAGACTATGCCATCACAGATATGAGGCCTTCACTCATCAATGTCCTTACAGTGGTAGACTATGCCATCACAGATATGAACCCTTCACTCATCAATGTCCTTACAGTGGTAGACTATGCCATATGCCATCACAGATATGAGGCCTTCACATCATCAATGTCCTTACAGTGGTAGACTATGCCATCACAGATATGAGGCCTTCACTCATCAATGTCCTTACAGTGGTAGACTATGCCATCACAGATATGAACCCTTCACTCATCAATGTCCTTACAGTGGTAGACTATGCCATCACAGATATGAACCCTTCACTCATCAATGTCCTTACAGTGGTAGACTATGCCATCACAGATATGAACCCTTCACTCATCAATGTCCTTACAGTGGTAGACTATGCCATCACAGATATGAACCCTTCACTCATCAATGTCCTTACAGTGGTAGACTATGCCATCACAGATATGAGGCCTTCACTCATCAATGTCCTTACAGTGGTAGACTATGCCATCACAGATATGAACCCTTCACTCGTCAATGTCCTTACAGTGGTAGACTATGCCATCACAGATACGAACCCTCACTCATCAATGTCCTTACACAGTGGTAGACTATGCCATCACAGATATGAACCCTTCACTCATCAATGTCCTTACAGTGTAGACTATGCCATAGACTATGCCATCACAGATATGAGGAACCCTTCACTCATCAATGTCCTTACAGTGGTAGACTATGCCATCACAGATATGAACCCTTCACTCATCAATGTCCTTACAGTGGTAGACTATGCCATCACAGATATGAGGCCTTCACTCATCAATGTCCTTACAGTGGTAGACTATGCCATCACAGATACGAGGCCTTCACTCATCAATGTCCTTACAGTGGTAGACTATGCCATCACAGATATGAACCCTTCACTCATCAATGTCCTTACAGTGGTAGACTATGCCATCACAGATATGAACCCTTCACTCGTCAATGTCCTTACAGTGGTAGACTATGCCATCACAGATATGAGGCCTTCACTCATCAATGTCCTTACAGTGGTAGACTATGCCATCACAGATACGAGGCCTTCACTCATCAATGGAGGTCCTTACAGTGATAGACTATGCCATCACAGATATGAACCCTTCACTCATCAATGTCCTTACAGTGGTAGACGTCTTCATTCCGGAAAACGTCTTCCATCATCTTCTCACTGCTGGAAACGTCTTCATTCCGGAAACGTCTTCCATCATCTCTCTCACTGCTGGAAACGTCTTCATTCCGGGAAACGTCTTCCATCATCTTCTCACTGCTGGAAACGTCTTCATTCCGGAAACGTCTTCCATCATCTTCTCACTGCTGGAAACGTCTTCATTCCGGAAACGTCTTTCCATCATCTTCTCACTGCTAGAAAAACGTCTTCATTCCGAAACGTCTTCCATCATCTTCTCACTCCGGAAACGTCTTCTTCCATCCATCATCTTCTCACTGCTGGAAACGTCTTCATTCCGGAAACGTCTTCCATCATCTTCTCACTGCTGTCAGAAAGTCCCCTTCTATTGGATGTCACTAATGATTGGAGAATGGATGGAAGGATCTTCCAGGGAGAATGTTGGCAGGAGATTGTCCTAGTGTATGGGAGCTGAACAAGGCCATGTTCCCCGATGTTCTCTGACTTCCATCCCCATCCAAGAAACCAATGTGAGGTTGTATTGTGTGTGCAGAGCGTCCCCCACACCTTGTATGATATGACACAGAGCCCCGCCCACAGCATTCTATAGAAGAAAGCAAGCTCCGCCCTGTGTCCTAACACCTCATTACACCGCACAACAGCGCCCCCCCCCCCCCCACTGCACACCAGAGAACACGCATTCTACACACAATACCATGGGCTGTGTGCTGGGAATGAGCCCAATGAGTCCTTACACCCCCTCCCCCATACATACCCATCCCCGGCTTCTCACCCCTCCCCCATACATACCCATCTTGACTTCTCTCACTCCTCCCCATACATACCCATACATACCCCCGACTTCTCACCCCTCCCCCATACATACCCGTCCTTGGCTTCTCACCCCTCCCCCATACATACCCATCCTTGGCTTCTCACCCCTCCCCCATACATACCCGTCCTTGGGCTTCTCACCCCCCCCCATACATACCCGTCCTTGGCTTCTCACCCCTCCTCCATACATATCCGTTGTAACGGAACCGGTACCCGACCGCACTTGGGTATATTCTGTTTTCTTGCAGCTTCCGCTGTCCGAACACCATCCACGGACCACACCCTTGAAATCCCTCAGGAAACAGACAGCACCCGGCTCTTCCTAATACAGGAAGCCAACTCTTTATTGTACAGAAAAACACAGAATATATATCCAGAGGGCGGGGAAACACAACCAGGAACAGGAAATACATTATCAGCCCGCCCTATCAGTGGGAAGGGCTACAGGGAACCACCCCAACCAACCCAAGACACAGAACAATGGGATGAAGCACATGGCAAAGGACACTGACCAACCCCCACACCAATACACAAACAGTACATCCCATAATAGTTGGCTGGACAGGAAGGCACAGCACAATGGGGGGGAGCACATGGCAAAGGACATTGACCAACCCCCACACCAATACACAAACAGTACATCCCATAATAGTTGGCTGGACAGGAAGACACAGCACAATGGGGGGGAGCACATGGCAAAGGACATTGACCAACCCCCACACCAATACACAAACAGTACATCCCATAATAGTTGGCTGGACAGGAAGACACAGCACAATGGGGGGTCTCACATGGCAAACAGACAATGGACAACCATGTGGCCGAGAACAAAGGAACACACACTATACACAAGACTCAGACCTTCACATACACACCCTGTACCCCTTAACCTCTTGCCGACCGCGCATACACTCCCCCGAATGACGGCTTCTCACCGCGGCCGGCCAGTTCTGAGTGGACGTCATAGGACGTCCTCCCAGAACACGCTCTGCTGCGCACCCCCCCGGGGGCACACGCACCCGGCGATCTCCGTGATTGCTGTGTCCTACGGACACAGCTGATCACGTGATGTGGTAAAAGGCCGATCATACCGGCCTTTTACCACGTGATCAGCGGTGTCCAATGACACGCTGATCACAGGGAAATGCAAGTGCCGGTTCTCGGCTGCACTTTCCTCACGCTGTCAGATCGTGAGGAAAGTACTGCAGAGAACCAGCAGATGTCAGAGCGGGGATCGGCACCGATCATCAGGGCCACTGATGATCAGTGCCCTGATGATCGGTGCCCAGCAGTGACACCCGCAAGTTTCCGCCCAGCAGTGCGCCCACTAGCTCCGCCCACTAGCTCTGCCCACCTGTGCCCAGCTCTGCACCCACCTGTGCCCAGCAGTGCCCCCACCTGTGCCCAGCAGTCCCACCCACCTGTGCCACTCTGCAGTGCCACCTACCTGTGCCCAGAACCCACCTACATGTGCCACCCACCTGTGCCCACCCACCTGTCCCCCCCACCTGTCCCCCACCCACCAGTGCTGCCCACCCCTGCTGCCAGTCAGTGCCGCCAGTCAGTGCCCAGGGGTTGTGCCAGTCAGTGCCGCCAGTCAGTGCCCAGCAGTGATGCCAGTCAGTGCCCATAATCAGTGTCACCTATCAGTGCCGCCTATCAGTGCTGCATATTAGTGCCGCCTATCCGTGACACCTAATTAGTACTGCCTATCAGTGCCGCCTATCCGTGCCACCTCATTAGTACTGCCTATCAGTGCCCTTTAGTGCCGCCTATCAGTGCCCATCAGTGCCGCCTCATCAACGCACATCAGTGAAGGAGAAAAAATACCTGTTTGAAAAATTTTATAAAAGAAACAAATAAACTTTTTTTTCAAATTTTTTGCATTTTTTTTATTTATAGCGCAAAAAGTAAAGCGCCCAGCGGGGAGGAAATACCACCAAAAGAAAGCTCTATTTGTGAGGAAAAAAATGATCAAAATTTCATATGGGTACAATGTTGCATGACCGCGCAATTGTCAATCAAAGTGCGACAGCGCTGAAAGCTGAAAATTGGCCCAGGAAGGGGGTATAAGTGCCTGGTAGGCGAGGGGTTAACAGGCACAGGGGGCCATAAACATAATGATTTGGGGAGATGATACAGGGGTCCCCCCACCCCCAAAAGTCACTCCCGTCATATACACCCGTCCTTTGCTTCTCACCCCTCCCCCATACATACCCGTCCTTGGCTTCTCACCCCTCCCCCATACATAGCCGTCCAGATCCCAGCTTCTCACCCCTCCCCCATACATACCCGTCCTTGGCTTCTCACCCCTCCCCCATATACACCCAGATCCCACAGATCACCCACCTCCCCCATATACACCCTCCACCCCTCTCTGCCAACCCCTCCACTGGCCTCCACTCAGTGTCCTCCACCCCTCTCTGCCAATCCATCCACTGGCCTCCACTCAGTGTCCTCCACCCCTCTCTGCCACCCCTCCACTGGCCTCCATTCAGTGTCCTCCACCCCTCTCTGCCAATCCATCCACTGGCCTCCACTCAGTGTCCTCCACCCCTCTCTGCCAATCCCTCCACTGGCCTCCATTCAGTGTCCTCCACCCCTCTCTGCCCATCCCTCTGGCCTGCCACTCAGTGTCCTCCACCCCCTCTCTGCCAACTGGCCTCCATTCAGTGTCCTCCACCCCTCTCTGCCAATCCCTCCACTGGCCTCCATTGGTCCTCCACCCCCCTCTGCCAATCCCTCTGGCCTCCATTCAGTGTCCTCCACCCCCCTCTCCATCCCTCCACTGGCCCTCTCTGCCAACCCCCTCTCCCTCCACTGGCCTCCATTCAGTGTCCTCCACCCCTCTCTCAATCCCTCCACTGGCCTCCATTCAGTGTCCTCCACCCCTCTCTGTCATTCCCTCCATTGGCCTCCACTAACCCAATGTATAAAATTCAGAATACTAACCACACCTTACAAAGCCATCCACAACCCCGCCCCCGGCTACATCACCAACCTCATCCGCAGATATTGCCCACATCGCCCGCTCCTCCCAAGGCATCTTCCTCTCTGGTTCCCTCATCACCTCCTCCCTCGTCACTCACCTCCAGAGCCTCTCCCATCCTCTGGAACTCCCTACCCCAGTATGTCCGGTCAGCCCCCACCCTGTCTGCCTTTAGGTGATCTTTGAAAACTCACTTATTCAGGGAAGCTCACCCCACCCCCACCTAAAGAACTGTACTTGGGTCACCTCCACCAGACCATCCCCCACAGCCATCACCTTCTGTACCACCTCCCCCTTCCTCTAGATTGTAAGCTCCACGGGCCGGGCCCTCCTATCCCTTCTGTACTGAAATGTATTGTAATTGTACCGCCCCCCTTATTTGTACAGCGCTGCGCAGACTGTTGGCGCCATATCCATCCTGTATAATAATAACATGGTGGGAGATCGGCCTGAATGTCCTTCCTAGGAGGGAATACCGGAGCCATTCTGAGGCCCATTTAATGGCCGGCAATGAGGAGGAAACCAACACTGAGAAGTAGATGCTGAGATATATATATATACATGTATACACGCAGATCGTCTATAGCCGGGACAGCCGGGACCAGGAATAGGAGATCCACCTGACTTACCCGTGTGCTCTGACATGGAGAAGATCCCATGCTGGCCCTATGGTGGCCGTGTGTTCAGGATGGAGACCGACAATCACAGGACCTTCTGGAAGCCAATCTAAAATGGCTGAGAGGAGGAAAGTGTTCCCCAGGAAGTGACACAGACAGGAAGTGGACAGGAAGTGACACAGACAGGAAGTGGACAGGAAGTGACAGACAGGACAGGAAGTGACAGGACAGGAAGTGACCAGGAAGTGACAGGAACAGACAGGAAGTGACACAGGACAGGAAGGAATGACTCCAGACTGATAATACAGAGGGGGCAGTATGAAGAGCAGACACTAGATGGTGCTGGTCCAATTAGATAAACAAAATATAAAAACAAAAATTGATAAAAGAAGAGAAAAAAGGGGAAATGTGTGAAAGGAACACAGAAAAAGGACAAAGCACAAACCCCGCTGGGACTCCATGCTGTCCGCACTGAACTGTTGGGGAACCAAAACAGTAAAACGATGAAAATAACAAAGAAAAATCAATCAGAGGACAGAGCGGTGAGCGGGTTGTTGCTATTAGTGACGAGGTGAGCTGCGCTGTGTCCCGGATACAACACACGCCCACGGCGACTAGCTATCTCTGAGTGATCCTAAAGGGTCTGGATCAGAACTGGCCAGCAGATCGCCCTGCAGATCCACTTCATCCACTGGCCACCGACTACCTACTGGAAGGGTACAGGCAAACCTGTCATTGTGTTCTGTCATCATCTTCATCCCCTGGCCATGGTCACCTGGTGGGTCTCTATTAGTTACCGCACCCAGATGTTTGAGCCTGGCATAAGGTCGTTCCTGGGTGATCGGTCAATGTTCCCCCATCATCCTGCGGACCTTCCTCTGCTGTGCACAGCAATGAATCCTCAATCATGATACTCATAGCTGTGGGGACAAAGGATAAATCCACAGAAGACTTTATTCCACCAGAAGTCATCCTCTGACCCGTGCCACACCCTTCTACTCTGTCCTCCTCAGCAGGACGTCTGTCAGCACAACACCTGAGCTCCTCCGGGCCAACAACATCAGATCTATCAGCCTGGAAGTCCTCAGTGATGTCAGCTGCAGCTCCTGAGGTGGAAGACACTGATTGGGCTGAATTTGCCCCAACATCCTGCAGACTTCCCTCTGCAACACACAGAAATGAGTCTGCACTGGCAGCACCCGCGACTGTGGTGACAGAGGGGAAAGAGACAGGAGAAAGGATTCCACCAGGGTTGCCCTCCGACCCACGTCACACACCAGGGGTTGTCCTCCGACCCACGTCACACACCAGGGGTTGTCCCCTCTGACCCACGTCACACACCAGGGGTTGTCCTCTGACCCACGTCACACACCAGGGGTTGTCCTCCGACCCACGTCACACACCAGGGGTTGTCCTCCGACCCACGTCGACCCACACACACCAGGGGTTGTCCTCCGACCCACGTCACACACCAGGGGTTGTCCTCCGACCCACGTCACACACCAGGGGTTGCCCTCTGACCCACGACCCAGGGGTCCGACCCACGTCACACACCAGGGGTTGTCCTCCGACCCACGTCACACACCAGGGGTTGCCCTCCACCACACCAGGGGTTGTCCTCCGACCCACGTCACACACCAGGGGTTGTCCTCCGACCCACGTCACACACCAGGGGTTGTCCTCTGACCCACGTCACACACCAGGGGTTGTCCTCCGACCCACCCACAGGGTCGACCCACACCAGGGGTTGTCCTCCGACCCACGACCCACGTCACGTCACACACCAGGGGTTGTCCTCTCCCGACCCACGTCACACACCAGGGGTTGTCCTCCGACCCACGTCACACACCAGGGTTGGGTTTCCTCCGACCCACGTCACACACACAGGGGTTGTCCTCCGACCCACGTCACACACCAGGGGTTGTCCTCCGACCCACGTCACACACCAGGGGTTGTCCTCCGACCCACGTCACACACCAGGGGTTGTCCTCCGACCCACGTCACACACCAGGGGTTGTCCTCCGACCCACGTCACACACCAGGGGTTGTCCTCCGACCCACGTCACACACCAGGGGTTGTCCTCCGACCCACGTCACACACCAGGGGTTGTCCTCCGACCCACGTCACACACCAGGGGTTGTCCCCTCCGACCCACGTCACACACCAGGGGTTGTTGTCTCCGACCCACGTCACACACCAGGGGTTGTCCTCCGACCCACGTCACACACCAGGGGTTTGTCCTCCGACCCACGTCACACACCAGGGGTTGTCCTCGACCCACGTCACACACCAGGGGTTGTCCTCCGACCCACGTCGACCCACACACACCAGGGGCCCCGACCCACGTCACACACCAGGGGTTGTCCTCTGACCCACGTCACACACCAGGGGTTGTCCTCCGACCCACGTCACACACCAGGGGTTGTCCTCCGACCCACGTCACACACCAGGGGTTGTCCTCGACCCCACGTCGACCCACACACCAGGGGTTTCCTCCGACCCACGTCACACACCACCAGGGGTTGTCCTCCGACCCACGTCACACACCAGGGGTTGTCCTCTGACCCACGTCACACACCAGGGGTTGTCCTCTGACCCACGTCACAGCACCAGGGGTTGTCCTCTGACCCACGTCACACACCAGGGGTTGTCCTCTGACCCACGTCACACACCAGGGGTTGTTCCGACCCACGTCACACACCAGGGGTTGCCCTCCGACCCACGTCACACACCAGGGGTTGTCCTCCGACCCACGTCACACACACTTCTACCTCGTCCTTTAGCCGACCTTCTGTTGGCACAACACCTGAGCTCCTCTGGGCTGGCATCAAATATATCCACCTCTGGAAACTCAGTGCCGTCAGCCGCAGCTGCTGAGGGAGTAGAGTCAGATTTAAACCCTCACCGTGTGGTCCCTCCTCTGTGCTCCACAGTCCAGGATCCAAAATGGCAGTACTGGTATCTGTGGGAACAGGGGAGCAGACAAAAGAAAACTTCCTCCCACAAGGGGATAGAGGCACACAATACGGGTCTACCAGGACTTACTGAAACACAATGTGCCTCTTCACCAGGTACTTCAGAAGAACATTCTATTTCTTTACAAATGGGTAAAAAACCAAATTCCTGTTGCCTGTACATCCTCATCCTGCCATCCACTGCTGGTGGTCCTTCAGCCAGAACCCCGAGATCCTTCTCTCCTGCCATCAATTTTTACAGCCTCAAGGGACTCAGAGCTATCTGCCACAGGTGCCAGGTGGACAACATTCTGAGGAGACCTCAGGCTCTCTGGGCCAGGTTCAGAGGGGTCTGACCTGAACTGATCAGCTCCCTCTTCAGACAGTTTCCTCTGTAGCAGTGGGCAGGGGCCAGTGTGAGGATGACTGGTGGGCGCTGAGGGTCCTCACTACCAGAGGGAGGGTCTGCACTGCACACGTCATGATATTTTACATCACACAAAACATTGTCAG
>CATNWA010002385.1:0-23536 GCA_951230385.1 Staurois parvus
ACTCTCTACTGTTTACACTCTACTTTACACTTCTACTCTCTCTACTGTTTTACTCTAACACTTACTACACTCTCTACTCTCTACACTCTTACTCTCTACACTTTACTCTCTACTGTCTACACTTTACTCTCTACACTTTACTCTCTACTGTTTTTACTTCTCTCTACTCTACTCTCTACTGTTTACTCTCTATTCTCTACTGTCTACTCTCTACACTTTACTCTCTACTGTCTACACTCTACTCTCTACACTTTACTCTCTACTGTTTACACTCTACTCTCTACACTTTACTCTCTACTGTCTACTCTCTACACTCTTACTACTACACTCTACTCTCTCTACACTTTACTACTCTCTACACTCTACTCTCTACACTTTACTCTCTACTGTTTACTCTATTTACTCTCTACTGTCTACTCTCTACACTCTACTCTCTACACTTTACTCTCTACACTTTTACTCTCTACAGAACCTACTCTATACACTTCTACTCTCTACACTTTACTCTCTACTGTCTACTCTCTACACTTTACTCTCTACTGTTTACACTCTATTTCTCTACTGTCTACTCTCTACACTTTACTCTCTATTCTCTACTGTCTACTCTCTACACTTTACTCTCTACTGTCTACTCTCTACACTCTACTGTTTACACTTTACTCTCTACAATCTACTGCCTACTCTCTACTCTTTACTCTCTCCTGTCTACACTCTACTCTCTACAATCTACTGTCTACTCTGTGTACACTTTACGCTCTACTCTCTACTGTTTGCACTTTACTCTCTACCCTTTACACTCTACTGTCTACACTTTACTCTCTACACTCTACGCTTTACTGTCTACGCTTTACTGTCTACGCTTTACTGTCTACGCTTTACTGTCTACGCTTTACTCTCTTTACACTCTACTCTCTACTGTCTACACTCTACTCTCTACACTCTACTCTCTACACTCTACTCTCTACACTCTACTCTCTACACTCTACTCTCTACACTCTACTCTCTACACTCTACTCTCTACACTCTACTCTCTACACTCTACACTCTACACTCTACACTCTACACTCTACACTCTACTCTCTACACTCTACTACACTCTACACTCTACACTCTACACTCTACACTCTACACTCTACACTCTACACTCTACTCTCTACACTTTACTCTCTACTGTTTACACTCTACTCTCTACACTTTACTCTCTACTGTCTACTCTCTACACTTTACTCTCTACTGTTTACACTCTATTCTCTACTGTCTACTCTCTACACTTTACTCTCTACACTTTACTCTCTACTGTCTACTCTCTACACTTTACTCTCTACTGTTTACACTCTATTCTCTACTGTCTACTCTCTACACTTTACTCTCTACTGTCTACTCTCTACACTTTACTCTCTACTGTACTTTACACTCTACTCTCTACACTTTACTCTCTACTGTCTACTCTCTACACTTTACTCTCTACTGTTTACACTCTATTCTCTACTGTCTACTCTCTACACTTTACTCTTTACTGTCTACTCTCTACACTTTACTCTCTACACTTTACTCTCTACTGTTTACTCTCTACTTTTCTCTACTGTCTACTCTCTACACTTTACTCTCTACTGTCTACTCTCTACTCTCTACTACTCTACTGTTTACACTTTACTCTCTACAATCTACTGCCTACACTCTACTCTTTACTCTCTCCTGTCTACACTTTACTCTCTACCTTATCTCTACTGTCTACTCTGCTACACTTTACGCTCTACTCTCTACTTTGCACTTTACTCTCTCTACCCTTTACACTCTACTGTCTACACTTTACTCTCTACACTCTACGCTTTACTCTCTACACTCTACGCTCTACGCTTTACTCTACGCTCTACGCTTTCTACGCTTTACTCTCTACGCTTTACTCTCTACGCTTTACTCTCTACGCTTTACTCTCTACACTTTACTCTCTGTTTACACTCTACTCTCTACTGTCTACACTCTACTCTCTACACTTTACTCTCTACTGTCTACTCTCTACTGTCTACTCTTTACACTCTACTGTTTACACTCTACTGTCTACTCTCTACTGTTTACACTCTACTGTTTACACTCTACTGTCTACTCTCTACACTTTACTCTCTACTGTTTACATTCTTACTGTCTACTCTCTATTATCTACTGTCTACTCTCTACACTTTACTCTCTACTGTTTACACTCTACTCTCTACACTTTACTCTCTACTGTCTACTCTCTACACTTTACTCTCTACTGTTTACACTTTACTCTCTACTGTCTACTCTCTACACTTTACTCTCTACTGTTTACACTCTATTCTCTACTGTCTACTCTCTACACTTTACTCTCTACTCTCTACTGTCTACTCTCTACTGTTTACACTTTACTCTCTACACTCTACTGCCTACACTCTACTCTTTACTCTCTCCTGTCTACACTTTACTCTCTACAATCTACTGCCTACTCTGTACACTTTACTCTCTACTCTCTACTGTTTGCACTTTACTCTCTACCCTTTACACTACTGTCTACACTTACTACTCTCTACACTCTCTACGCTTTACTCTCTACGCTTTACTCTCTACGCTTTACTCTCTCTACGCTTTACTCTCTACGCTTTACTCTCTCTATACGCTTTACTGTCTACACTTTACTCTCTGTTTACACTCTACTCTCTACTGTCTACACTCTACTCTCTACACTTTACTCTCTACTGTCTACTCTCTACTGTTTACACTCTACTGTCTACTCTCTACTGTTTTACACTCTACTGTCTACTCTCTACTGTTTACACTCTACTGTCTACTCTCTACACTTTACTCTCTACTGTTTACATTCTATTATCTACTGTCTACTCTCTACACTTTACTCTCTACTGTCTACTCACTACTCTCTACTGTCTACTCTCTACACTGTCTACTCTCTACACTGTACTCTCTACTGTTTACTCTCTACTCTACTGTTTACTCTACTCTACACTTCTACACTCTACTCTCTACACTCTACACTCTACTCTCTACTGTCTACACTCTACTGTCTACTGTCTACACTCTACTGTCTACACTCTACTGTCTACACTCTACTGTCTACACTCTACTGTCTACACTCTACTGTCTACACTCTACACTCTACTGTCTACACTCTACTGTCTACACTCTACTGTCTACACTCTACTGTCTACACTCTACACTTTATTCTTTACATTTTACTCTCTACACTCTGTCTACTCTCTACACTCTACTCTCTACTCTCTACATATCTCTACAATCTCTCCGTATCTGCCAGCCCCCTCTGTCATTCCCTCCACTGGTTTCCGATTGCCCAACGCATAAAATTCAAACTACTAACACTGACATACAAAGCTATTCATAATACTGCCCCAAACTACCTCACCGACCTGATATCCAAATACCACCCAACATGTACTCTTCACTCCTCACAAGACCTCCTACTCTCTAGCTCCCTGGTCTCCTCCTCCCATGCCTGACTCCAGGACTTCCCCCATCTTCTGGAACTCACTACCCCAATCCATCAGACTGTCACCTACCCTCCTCACCTTTAGGCGCACCCTGAAAACCCATCTCTTCAGGGAAGCCTACCCCACCCTCACCTAACAGCCCAATCTCCTCCACTCCTCCTCCTACCACTCCATCCCCCACAGCCACTTCCTCCTGTACTACTATCCCCTCCCTCCTAGATTGTAAGCATGAGGTAATACTCAGACAACCTAAAATCATATAAAATCATATAAAAGCAACGTCAGGACCGGTCTTAGTAGTAAAGTGCTGCAGACATAGTGGCAATTGTCTAACACATTTGCAGCACCGACACAATGGTTACACCGCCAAACAGGAGGTATATCAAAAAATTGTACCAAATAGGCATAGTATACAGTGCAAAAAATGGCTGAAAACAAGTACCAAGTGATAGAGATATGATTGCCCATAAACTGAGCCAGGTAATAGATGCGGTTAGCCTCTGTAATGGCCAAATGAGGTAACAATGGCAATAGATAATGGCAAGAGTAGGTGGTGAAATATTAAGCAGCAATAAATATGTCCATATTACTGGGTAGAAGCTGAATCAGCTATGCAAAGGTCACCATAAGCTCCTCAATGTAGTAGAAATGGCAGGATCCTGCCTTAAGGGGTTTCTTCACCGCAACATGCGGACTACAGACCACCTTAATATTGATGCTGAAGTATACAATGCTGGGACATCCCTGCCTTGTAATAAGTGTAGGGTGCCATGCACCTTCTTATAATGGAGCCTGATGTCCCCATCCTGAAATAGGTGACATATGGACAGTCAATATATGAGATCCTGGCAATATATGTGTGTAATAGCGAACATGCGCCCTATTGCCGGTCGTCATTGCCGCAATTTACTCACCACCCAAGCCATAGGTGATACTTTTTACAGAGTGTCCTTCATCTGGATAACCAGGCGCAGTCCCGGAGGCAGCCGCCACCATCGGGACTGTTGTCCAGCGAGCTCCGCTCCCCCCCGGTACTTGTTCAGCCCTGCACCTGATGATCGGTGCCCATCCATCCACTGACAATTGCCGGTCATCGGTATAAACCCCTCCCAACCTTCTGGCACAATCCCCACTCCCCCTGCTCCCCAACTTCTCTCCCTCCTAGCACAACCCCCCCCCACCCCAATTCCCCACTCCCTGCTCCCCAACTTCTCCTCCTAGTAAAAACTTCCCCAACTCCCCCCTCCTAGCTCAAAACCCCCCCCCCCCCTCTAAATCCCCACTTCCTGCTACCCAAATCCCCCCACCTAATAACCCCCCCCCAAATCCCCACTCCTAACTCAACCCCCCATCTTTATCCTCCCTTCTATGACGCAGCTGCTGCACCCCGGTAGAGTAACACTATTATATCCTCCTATCCTATCCTATTCTGCTCTATTCCATATCCCATATTTATGTATCTGATATAGAATGTTACGTTCTACTTGTTTTTCTACCATCGCCCTCTTTGCTCTCACCCTCTCTTCCCTTGCCTTCTCCTCTTTTCTTCCCCCCTCTTCTATCTCCTCATCTCTCCTTTTCCTCTATATCGCCCTTTCTTGTTTCTCCTGCACTTCTCTTGCCCTCCTTGCTCTCCCCCTCTCTTCCCTTGCCTTCTCCGCTGCTCTCGCCCGCCCTTCTTTCTCTCTCCCTCTCTTTGTTTTCTTTCCTGTTTGCTCTCAGCCTCTCTATCCTTATCCTCTCCTCTGCTGTTATCCGTCTTCTCTCTCTCCCTCTCCATTCCATCCATTTCCTTCTTCCAATCTCTTTCCTTCTTTGCACTCTCCAGGGCTTCTATTGCCCCTATTTTTTTCTCTCCAACTCATCTCTCGCCTTCTTTGCCTCTTCACTCAGCGGTACCACAATCTTGTCTTCATGCACATCTCTCCATCTCCATTGTTTCGGTACATTCACAGGCGCACTGTGGAAAGAAAAGAATTTAGTATACAATCTAACAGGAATATCACCTTTCAGCTACATCAGAGACAGCCGGTCACTTCTGCAATATTTATCCGTTTAGGACTTTATGTCATTTATGTTAAATGCGTTTCCCCAAAAATTTCTACGCATGAAGGTAAAAAAACTCGAAGTCTTTAGAACCACTTTAACTGTAATTGTGCCCCCCCCCCCCCCATGAAGAATGGCCTCCAGCTACCCAGAGGGCTTCGTTCTTCCTCTAGTCCTAATCTGCTTGTGAGAGACTTCTAGTTATCTATGGAACTACCTAAGAAGAAGAATATTTATATAAAACTTACCGTTTCTGTCAAATCCCACAGAGGTCCTAAGAGGCAGGCAAGGAGACAGATCAAACCTTGAAGTGGGTTTAAATACTTCAAATAGCGACAGGAATGATGGCAGCAATCACAGCAGTGACAACACTGGCACCATCCGCCTTCTGACCCCCCCTCGTCATAGTCTGTCGGTTTGACTGGACTATAGCGGAAATTGATTTTCATCTCATTCCAATACTTTATCATTTCTTCATTCTCTTCAGCTTTTTCTTCTTTTCTCTTTTCTCTCCTTCACTCTCTCTCTTGTCCTCCTTTTCATGTGCCTCATGCTCGCTCGGCCATGCGTCCTCCATCTTCCTTGCCTGGAACGTTTCCTCTTCCATTTCTTCCTTTTCCTCCTCTCTTTCCTGATTTTTATCTTCCTTCTTTTCTTCAACATTCTTACATAGCCATTTAATCTTTATCTTCTCGCCTTCACTTGTCAGGAACTCCATCTCTCCTCCTTTCCCATTTTTCAAGTCGTCCTATAAGAAAAAAAAAAACAAACGTTAGATGGAAGAACAGATTCTTAAGTGGAACTCTACTCTTTTTTTTTAGATTTGGATGGAGTGGGGGAAGGGTTCAAACTTCTCCAAGGTTTTTACTATTTTCGATGTCCTAATTGGGAAAGTTTCCCTTTACTTCATATCATCTCAGAAGAAGTAAGCGGAATCCTCCCATCAGGATTGCAGACCGTAATAAAAATCCAACCGAGGTTCTAACTCTTCCCCCATTCCATCAGAAACCCATGAACTGCATTGCTTGATGTTCTGATTTAATATTATTAGATTTATAAATTATGTTTACAAATAGTTACTAATGAGGTGTTTCAAAAAGATATGAAGGTCCCAAATACAGCAAGGGGGGGGAAATCCAGGTGCAGGCCTACTATTTGTGCAAAGTCTGCAGCTGCACAAGGGCCCCCTGGGACTTGGGGGCTCATCTATACTATCTATACATAGTACATTAAAGATTGTGCTTGGGATGCAGGTAAATGGGGCCCAGAGAGCCCACGTCCTGATCACTATTCACCCCCTGGAATAAGTCCTAGCACCAGATTCTGCCATCACTGCTCACCCCCAATTCTCCAGGAAGGTAACATTAAAGATCTGTAGGTGTACAATGGATGATTTCATATTAATTGTAATTTTGACAGATCCTCCCCCCCCAGAGGAAGGCAGAACAAAACTCTCTGAATGGCTGGAAGCCTCAAGAAAACATGGCTTCCAGCTCTTCAGGGGTTTTGTTCTCCCTTCTTCTGCTGCAATTTATGAAAGCCTGAACCCTATAGACATGGGACTCTCTGCAACCTTGTTACCTAGAACTAAGCAGTATAATATTACATGATACTTACCAATATGTCTTGTACGATGGACTTGTTGGTTTTAACTGAAGTTGGTGAGGCAGCAGCTATCTCTGACTTTGTAGCAGAGACCTCTTCTCCATGCTCCTGTTCCTCTACAATTGCTTCTTCTCTTGCCCTCTCTGCATCTCTCATCCTCTCCTCCTCTGCTCTCGCCCTCTCCTCTTCTCTTGCTCTCTCCTCTTCTCTTGCTCTCACCCTTTCTTCTTCTCTTGCCTGCTCTTCTGCTCTCACCCTTTCTGCTCTCACTCTCTCCTCCTCTGCTCTCGCCCCTTTCTGCCCTCACTCTCTCCTCTGCTCTTCCTCTCCTCTGCTCTTGCTCTTCTGCTCTTGCCCTTTCTTCTTTTGCTCTCTCCTCTGCTCTCGCCCCCTTTCTGCTCTCACTCTCTCTTCGGCTCTCGCCTTCTCTTCAGCTCTCGCCTTCTCTTCAGCTCTCGCTCTCTCTTCAGCTCTCGCCCTCTCTTCGGCTCTCTCCTTCTCTTCGGCTCTCGCCCTCTCTTCGGCTCTCTCCTTCTCTTCAGCTCTCGCCCTCCTTCTCTTCAATTCTCGCCCTCTCTCTGCTCTCGCTCTCTCTTCGGCTCTTGCCCTCTCTTCGGCTCTCGCCTCCCTTCTTCGGCTCTCCCCCCTCTCTTCGGCTCTCGCCTTCTCTTCGGCTCTCACCCTCTCTGCTCTCCTCTCTCTTCGGCTCTCGCCTTCCTTCTCTTCGGCTCTCTCCCTCCCCTCTTCCTCTCTCTCCCCCTCCCTCCCTTCGGCTCTCCCCTCTTCGGCTCTCTCCCCTCTCTTCGGCTCTCGCCATCTCTTCGGCTCTCCCCTCTCTGCTCTCCTCTCTCTTCGGCTCTCCCCCCCCCCTCGCTCCCCTCTCCCGGCTCTCCCTTCTCCTTCGGCTCTCACCCCCCTCTCGGCTCCACTTCCTCTCTGCCTCTCTTCCTCTCTCCCTCTCTTCGCCTCTCTCCCTCTCTTCGGCTCTCCCTCTCTTCGGCTCTCGCCATCTCTTCGGGCCCTCTCTTCCCTCCTCTTCTCGCCTCTCCCTCTCTCTTCGGCTTGCCCTCTCTTCGGCTCTCGCCTCTCCCTCTTCGGCTCTCACCCTCTCTGCTCTCACTTCGCTCTCGCCTCTCTCTCTTCCCTCTCTCCCTCTCTTCGGCTCTCTCGCCCCCTCTTCGGCTCTCGCCCTCTCTTTCGGCTCTCGCCATCTCTTCGGCTCTCGCCATCTCTTCGGCTCTCTCGCCATCTCTTCGGCTCTCCCCTCTCTTCGGCTCTCGCCCTCTCTTCGGCTCTCTCCCCTCTCTTCGGCTCTCGCCATCTCTTCGGCTCTCGCCATCTCTCTCTCCTCTCCTCTCTCTCTTCGGCCTCTCGCGTTCTCTTCGGCTCTCGCCCTCTCTTCGGCTCTCGCCCTCTCTTCGGCTCTCGCCCTCTCTTCGGCTCTCGCCTTCTCTTCTCCCCTCTCGCCTTCTCTTCGGCTCTCGCCTTCTCTTCGGCTCTCGCCCTCTCTTCGGCTCTCGCCTCTCTTCGGCTCTCACCCTCCTTCGGCTCTCGCCTTCTCTTCGCTCTTCCCTCTCTTCGGCTCTCGCCTTCTCGTCTGCTTTTGCTTGCTCTTCTTCTCTTGCTCTTTCTTCTTTTTTCACCCCCTCCGTTTCTTTCTCTCTCTCTGTCTCTGTTTTTTAACTCTCTGTGTACTTTTTTGGCAGTTTCCATTTTTTCAAATGCCGTGATAGACGCTCTCCGCTTGTCATTGTCTATCTTTCTGATCTTTTCTCTCTCATTTCTCTGTTCCATTTTTATTTCCTTGTCTCTCTCTATACGTGTTCTCTGTAAACTCTTCTTTCTTCCTCTTCATCTCTGCCTCTCTCTGCTGTCTGTCCCTTAGTTCCTTTCTATCACTCGCCTGTCTCTTTGCTATCTCCTCTCTCTCTCTGCCGTCGTTCACTCTCCTCTCTTTCTCTTCTTTCTCATTCAGTTCTTTCCTTCTCCCTGTATTTAACTTCTCTCTTTTGTTCTCCTCTCGTACTTTCTGCAGTCCTCTCTCTTTCTCCTCCTCTCTCCTCCTCTCCCTTCCCCTCCTGTCTCTCCTCTCGGATTGCCTCCACAGCTCTCCTTCTCTCCTCCATTGCTCTGGTCTTCTCCTCCCTCCATTCACCTTTCCTTCGTGTATCCTTGTCCACGTGCGCTCCTCGCACAATTCTCTCGTCGTACGTTTGCCTGCTCATTTCTGCTGTATTTTGTTTTCCTTTAACTCTATCGGTTTTTCGTTCGTTCTCCTCTCTCTGATAGACTTTCTCTCGGATAGGTATTTGAATCTATAAATAATAGAAAAAAAAATGGTAAGTTTAAGTACAAATTTCAAAGTGGAATTCCGCTTAAAATGTTTTCCTTTATATTTGGATGGATTGGGTAAAGGGTTCATTGTCTTCTACATCCTGACTGGGAAAGTTTCTCCTCACTTCCTGTCATCTCAGCAAGAGAGGAAGTGAGCAGAATCCTCCCAGTGGAGTCGCTGACATCAGAAGCCCAACTGAGGTGCTAACCCTTCCCCATTCCATTGGAAACTGTCTTACTCAGAGCTCCGCATTAATATTACATTAAACTTTTTGAAAGCATTTTCTCCTGAACCCTGCGTGTAACACGCTCTAGAAACCCTGCACTCTGCGTGTAAACACTGCACTCTGCGTGTAACGCGCTCCGGAATCCCTGCACTCTGCGTGTAACGCGCTCGCGCACTCTGCGTGTAATCCGGAAACCCTGCACTCTGCGTGTAAACGCGCTCCGGAAACCCTGCACTCTGTGTAACACGCTCCATAATCTCTGCACTCTGCGTGTAATGCACTCTAGAAACCCTGCACTCTGCGTGTAACACGCCCCGGAATCCCTGCACTCTGCGTGTAATGCAGATAAGGAACCCTGCACTCTGCGTGTAATGAGGCTCAGGAACCCTGCACTCTGCTGCTCAGGTGTGCACTCTGCGTGTAATGCGGCTCAGGAACCCTGCACTCTGCGTGTAATGCGGCTCAGGAACCCTGCACTCTGCGTGTAATGTGGCTCAGGAAACCTGCACTCTGTGTGTAATGAGGCTCAGGAACCCTGTGCACTCTGCGTGTCAGGAACCCTGCACTCTGCGTGTAATGAGGCTCAGGAACCCTGCACTCTGCGTGTAATGAGGCTCAGGAACCCTGCACTCTGCGTGTAATGAGGCTCAGGAACCCTGCACTCTGCGTGTAATGCAGATAAGGAACCCTGCACTCTGCGTGTAATGAGGCTCAGGAACCCTGCACTCTGCGTGTAATGAGGCTCAGGAACCCTGCACTCTGCGTGTAATGAGGCTCAGGAACCCTGCACTCTGCGTGTAATGAGGCTCAGGAACCCTGCACTCTGCGTGTAATGCGGCTCAGGAACCCTGCACTTTTTTTATATATCAAAAACCACTCGATGTGTGTAAAACGCATCTAAATACACATTAACGCTACGTACGTTTAGTGCTTGAGCATTAACGCTTTTCAGTGGCCGGAATAAATTATTATTCCAGCCAATGAAAATAATTAATGCCCGAGTGCTTGACACGCCTAAATGCATGCGTCAAGTGTTTTTTTTTCTGCCAAAAACAGCGCTGCCAGGAGGAAAGGCGCCTAGGAGAGTTAGTAAAACATGGAGTGTGGACGAGGCCTTACAACTCCCCCGAATGTCAGCGTCCACCTTTGACTACGACTGTTAGACCGCATCTGCATAGAATGAACATCGGCATGAGGATGGATGACAACCGACATTTCAGGAAGAAAAGGGGACGTGCGCCATTTTCTGATGGTAAACGCAATGTGCGTCTAGCTGCAGATAGCGGACGCAGCGCTGTCCCTTCTTTTCTTAAATGCAGCTAAACTGTCTGCAACTAAACCTTGCCAATCGTTCTGTATGGCTAACGTGATGACGTCACATTGTGCCAGTCCAGCCGCTTTTAGGGCAGAATGCGGTGCGAGAAACCCACGTTTACCGCACTGCTTTCCCCGGATGGAAGCGGCGCCATTTTTAAAAGATAAAAGCATTCAGCCACAGCGGTCTTGGTGGGATTGAATGCTTTTAAGGGCAGAAGAGGGATTCGGGGTCCTACAGACCACAGATCCCTCCATAAAGAGGACCTGTCACTGGCCTATTGCTGTCACAAGGGATGATTACATTTCTTCTGACAGCAATAAAAGTGATCAATTTTTTTTTTTTTAAAGTGACAGTATAAAGAAAAAATAAATTGTGCCCCCCATCGCCCCCCCATGCTTACACACAAAGGCAAATGCAGGCATGCAAACAGCGAGCGCCCCACACATGTGAGGTATCAGCGTGATCATCAGATCCTGGGCAGTAATTCCAGCCCCAGACCTCCTCTGGAAATCTAAAGCGGTCACCTGTAAAGGCTTTTAAAGCATTGCCTATGGATTGCAAAATGTACGCCGTTTGCCGCGGTTGCACGGGCGGCGCAATTGTAAAGCGTGATTTGTTTGGTTTCTATTTCCTCAGCGTAATGTGTTTTATATTCTATCCCCCCGAAAAAAAAATGAATGTTGGATTGCGTGTTGTTTTCGTGTATTAAAAATGTATTTTTTTCAGTAAAAATTGCGTATGAAAAATTGCTGCGTAAATGCCATGCGAGCTAAAAAATGGAAAAAAAAAAAAAAAATTCTCCAGGACCTCTGCTCTAAACAAATCAATGCATGTGGTGTCCAGTGTACAGTGCATGGGGTGTCCGGTGTACAGTGCATGTGGTGTCCGGCGTGTCGGTGTACGGTGCATGTGGTGTCCGGCGTGTCGGTGTACAGTGCATGTGGTGTCCGGCGTGTCGGTGTACAGTGCATGTGGTGTCCGGCGTGTCGGTGTACAGTGCATGGGTGTCCGGCGCATGGGGTGTCCGGTGTACGGTGCATGGGGTGCCCAGTGCATGGGGTGTCCGGTGTACGGTGCATGGGGTGTCCAGTGTTTTCACTCAGCATTGGTGTCAGTGGACACAGTAACAACACTCAGCATTGGTGTCAGTGGACACAGTAACAACACTCAGCATTGGTGTCAGTGGACACAGTAACAACACTCAGCATTGGTGTCAGTGGACACAGTAACAACCCCCAGCATTGGTGTCAGTGGACACAGTAATAACACTCAGCATTGGTGTCAGTGGACACAGTAACAACACTCAGCATTGGTGTCAGTGGACGCAGTAATAACCCCCTGCATTGGTGTCAGTGGACACAGTAACAACACTCAGCATTGGTGTCAGTGGACGCAGTAATAACCCTCAGCATTGGTGTCAGTGGACACAGTAACAACCCTCAGCATTGGTGTCAGTGGACGCAGTAATAACCCTCAGCATTGGTGTCAGTGGACACAGTAACAACCCTCAGCATTGGTGTCAGTGGACGCAGTAATAACCCTCAGCATTGGTGTCAGTGGACACAGTAACAACCCTCAGCATTGGTGTCAGTGGACGCAGTGATAACCCCCTACATTGGTGTCAGTGGACGCAGTAATAACCCCCAGCATTGGTATCAGTGGACACAGTAATAACCCCCAGCATTGGTGTCAGTGGACACAGTAAGAACCCCCAGCATTGTAAAGCGTGACTTGTTTGGTTTCTATTTCCTCGGCGTAATGTGTTTTATATTCTACCCCCCGAAAAAAATAAATGTTGGATTGCGTGTTGTCTTCGTGCATTAAAAATGTATTTTTTTCAGTTAAAATTGCATTTGAAAAATTGCTGCATAAATGGCATGCGAGCTAAAAAATGGAAAAAAAATAAATTCTCCAGGACCTCTGCTCTAAACAAATCTATCAAATCTATCCTGTCTGGGGGGTTCTGAGACATTTTGTGAGAAAAAAAAAAAAAAATGTCAGAAAATGTGTGTGTATATGATGGGGGGTGTGTGTACATGATGGGGGTGTGTGTACATGATGGGGGTGTGTGTACATGATGGGGGTGTAAGGATCATGGGCCCATCACAGGAATGCTGGAATTACACATGTGTGAGGAGAGCTAAAAAAAAACGTACCTTATCCATGGAAAGTCTTCTCAGTAATGACCTTCCCCTGCCGAGATAGACACACTGTGACGTCACGGCTTTGGCCCCGCCCACTCCACGGCAAACCAAAGGAGACTCCGCCCACTCCTACTGTGAGTCGACTAAATGAGACCACGCCCACTCCCACTGCGAATCCACAAAATGAGGCCCCGCCCACTTTAACAAAAGAAGGCCCCGCCCACACCTACAACAGGCGGCTCCGCCAAATCCTACTTGGATCTACTGTGGAACTCAGTGTCCCCAGACTGCGGGCCGGATATGGCCTGAAAAAGTTATTTAAAAGCCCGCCGAACCAGCCGGTAATTTAAAAAAAAAAAAAAAAAAAACGGAAAATAACAAAAAAAAAAAAAAAAAGGACCTGCAAATAGCTAGACTGCTCACAGGCAAATAGCTAGACTGCTCACAGGGTCCTCGGTCGCTAGGAGACAGCAGCAAGTGGCAGCCTGGAAGTTCCCGTTTTCATCTGCTGCAGCCAGAGGAGGAGGAGAGCGGATCAGGTACAGTGCATGTGGTGTCCGGTGTACAGTGCATGTGGTGTCCGGTGTACAGTGCATGTGGTGTCTGTGTACAGTGTATGGGGTGTCCGGTGTACAGTGTATGGGGTGTACAGTGTATGGGGTGTCTGGTGTACAGTGCATGGGGTGTCCGGTGCATGTGGCATTTATTATTGCATCTACTGACACCAATGCTGGGGGTTATTATTGTTTTCACTCAGCATTGGTGTCAGTGGACACAGTAACAACACTCAGCATTGGTGTCAGTGGACACAGTAACAACCCTCAGCATTGGTGTCAGTGGACACAGTAACAACCCCCAGCATTGGTGTCAGTGGACACAGTAACAACCCCCAGCATTGGTGTCAGTGGACACAGTAACAACCCCCAGCATTGGTGTCAGTGGACACAGTAACAACCCCCAGCATTGGTGTCAGTGGACACAGTAACAACCCCCAGCATTGGTGTCAGTGGACACAGTAACAACCCCCAGCATTGGTGTCAGTGGACACAGTAACAACCCCCAGCATTGGTGTCAGTGGACACAGTAACAACACTCAGCATTGGTGTCAGTGGACGCAGTAATAACCCCCAGCAATGTAAAGTGTGACTTGTTTGGTTTCTATTTCCTCGGCGTAATGTGTTTTATATTCTATCCCCCGAAAAAAATAAATGTTGGATTGCGTGTTGTTTTCGTGCATTAAAAATGTATTTTTTTCAGTAAAAATTGCATTTGAAAAATTGCTGCATAAATGGCATGCGAGCTAAAAAAATGGGAAAAAAAAAAAAAAAATCTCCAGGACCTCTGCTCTAAACAAATCTATCAAATCTATCCTGTCTGGGGGGTTCTGAGACATTTTGGAGAAAAAAAAAAAAAATTGTGGAAAAAAAAAAATGTCAGAAAATGTGTGTGTGTACATGATGGGGGTGTGTGTACATGATGGGTGTGTGTGTGTGTACATGATGGGGGTGTGTGTGTGTACATGATGGGGGTGTGTGTACATGATGGGGGTGTGTGTGTGTGTACATGATGGGGGTGTGTGTACATGATGGGTGTGTGTGTGTGTACATGATGATGGGTGTGTGTGTGTGTGTACATGATGGGGGGGGTGTGTGTGTGTGTACATGTGACATGATGGGGGGGGTGTGTGTACATGATGGGGGTGTAAGGATCATGGGCCCATCACAGGAATGCTGGAATTACACATGTGTGAGGAGAGCTAAAAAAACGTACCTTATCCATGGGAAGTCTTCTCAGTAATGATTTTCCCCTGCTGAGATAGACACACTGTGACATCACGGCTATGGCTCCGCCCACTCCTACTGTGAGTCGGAAAATGAGGCCCCGCCCACTCTCACTGCCAATCCACAAAATGAGGCCCCGCCCACTATAACAAAAGAAGGCACCGCCCACTCCTACTTGAATCAACTAAAGGAGGCTCCTCCCACTCCAAATAAAAAAAGAAGTCCCCCGCGCACACCTACAAAAGGCGGCTCCGCCCAATCATACTTGAATTAACCGTTTCAATGCCGTGCAATTTTACACCTTCCTGCCCAGGCCAGTTTTCAGGTTTCAGCGCTCTCACACTTTGAATGACAATTGCGCGGTCATACAACATTGTACCCAAATAAAATTTTATAATTTTCTTCACACAACTAGAGCTTTCTTTTGGTGGTATTTAATCACTGCTGGGGTTTTTATTTTTTTGCAAAATTAACAAAAAAAGACCAAAAATTTTGAAAAAAAAAAAAACACATTTTTCTTTGTTTCTGTTATAAAAGTTTACAAATAAATAATTGTTCTTCATAAATTTAGGCCGAGATGTATTCTGCTACATGTCTTTGGTGACAATAACCCAAATTAGGATGTATCATTTAGTTTGTTGGAGAGTTATAGAGTTCACAAACTATGGGATAGATCTGATTATTGATCAATCCTGAAGTACTGACAGCCAATCTAATTTCTTGAGGTCCAAGAATGTCAGAATAGTACAGATATCCCCCAAATGACCCCTTTTTGCAGAGTAGACAATCCGACTTACTTCATAAGAGGCATGGCGAGTTTTTTGAAGTTGTATTTTTTTGTTATAATTTTTCGGAAAATGAAAAAATTAAAAAAATTATGTTCACTATTTTTTTTTTTTACATACTGTCACCAGTGCAGTACAGTGTCATCATATAACTGGCATGGCGGTGAACAGCGACACTGACTGGTGACAGTATGAAAAAAAATATATATATATATTTTTTTTAATTTTGTTATTATATTTAATTTTTTATTACTTTTTTTTAAGATTTTTTTTTTCATATTTTACTATGACCAAAATAGTACAATGTTACCATAGTAACATTGTACTACTTTGGGGACGTGATCAGTATTTTTTTTTTTTTTACACAATTTGCTTATAGCAAAGAATTACTTTGCTATAAGCAAGCATTTACCTGAATGAAATCGATTCATTCAGCTTTTTTTTTTTTTTTTTTTTTTGTGCTTAGCTGTGATTTGGTCACAGCTAATCACATGACATGTGCATGTGATTAGCTGTGACCATTCACAGCTAGGCACTAGTATACAATGGATGGCATGAATGAAGCCATCCATTGTATACAACTGTCATGTGACCTGCTGTGATTGGTCACAGCAGGTCACATGGTACCGGCAACGGGAGCCGGTACTCGGATCTGTCATCGGCCGTGTCCAAGGTGCACGGCCGCTGACAGATTGCACTGCTGCGTCGCTCTGCAACTGCGCAAACCGCGCATGTGCGGGAGCACGCCAAATGGCGTGCACCCGGAATACAGGAGCACATTTGAAGCCGCCAAACGGCCATTGGCCGGGTGGCTAATGGTTAACTAAAGGAGGCTCCGCCCACTCCTACTGGAGCCGTCAACATGAGGTCACGCCCACTTCTACATCAGGAGGCTCCGCCCACTCCTACTGCGAATAAAAAAGAAGGCCCCGCCCACACCTAGAACAGACGGCTCTGGCCAATCCTACTTGAATCAATTAAAGGAGGCTCCGCCCACTCCTACTGTGAGTCGCCTAAATGAGGCCCCGCCCACTCCCATTGTGAATCCACAAAATGAGGCCCCGCCCACTTTAACAAAAGAAGGTCCCGCCCACACCTACAACAGGCAGCTCTGCCCAATCCTACTTGAATCTACTGTGGAACTCAGGGTCCTCAGTCTACGGCCCGCGGGCCGGATATGGCCTGAAAAAGTTATTTAAAAGCTCGCCGAACCAGCCGGTAATTTAAAAAAAAAAAAAAAAACGGAAAATAACACAAAAAAAAAAAGGACCTGCAAATAGCTAGACTGCTCACAGGGTCCTCGGTCGCTAGGAGACAGCAAGTGGCAGCCTGGAAGTTCCCGTTTTCATCTGCTGCAGCCAGAGGAGGAGGAGAGCGGATCAGGTACAGTGCATGGGGTGTCCGATGCATGGGGTGTCCGGTGTACAGTGCATGGGGTGTCCGGTGTACAGTGCATGTGGTGTCCGGTGTACGGTGCATGTGGTGTCCGGTGTACGGTGCATGGGGTGTCCGGTGTACAGTGCATGGGGTGTCCGGTGCATGGGGTGTCCGGTGTACAGTGCATGGGGTGTCCGGTGTACAGTGCATGGGGTGTCCGGTGCATGGGGTGTCCGGTGCATGGGGTGTCCGGTGCATGGGGTGTCTGGTGTACAGTGCATGGGGTGTCTGGTGTACAGTGCATGGGGTGTCTGGTGTACAGTGCATGGGGTGTCCGGTGCATGGGGTGTCTGGTGTACAGTGCATGGGGTGTCCGGCGTGTCGGTGTTCGGTGCATGGGGTGTACGGTGCATGGGGTTCCCGGTGCGTCGGGTGTCCGGTGCACGGTGCATGTGGTGTCCGGTGTACGGTGCATGGGGTGTACGGTGCATGTGGCATTTATTATTGCATCTACTGACACCAATGCTGGGGGTTATTATTGTTTTCACTCAGCATTGGTGTCAGTGGACGCAGTAACAACACTCGGCATTGATGTCAGTGGACACAGTAACAACCCCCAGCATTGGTGTCAGTGGACACAGTAACAACACTCAGCATTGGTGTCAGTGGACACAGTAACAACCCCCAGCATTGGTGTCAGTGAACACAGTAACAACCCCCAGCATTGGTGTCAGTGAACACAGTAACAACCCCCAGCATTGGTGTCAGTGGACACAGTAACAACACTCAGCATTGGTGTCAGTGGACACAGTAACAACACTCAGCATTGGTGTCAGTGGACACAGTAACAACCCTCAGCATTGGTGTCAGTGGACGCAGTAATAACCCCCTGCATTGGTGTCAGTGGACACAGTAATAACCCCCTGCATTGGTGTCAGTGGACACAGTAATAACCCCTGCATTGGTGTCAGTGGACACAGTAATACCACTCAGCATTGGTGTCAGTGGACACAGTAATAACACTCACCATTGGTGTCAGTGGACACAGTAATAACACTCAGCATTGGTGTCAGTGGACACAGTATTGGTGTCATGGACACAGTAAACCCCCAGCATTGGTGTCAGTGGACGCAGTAATAACCCCCTGCATTGGTGTCAGTGGACACAGTAATAACCCCCTGCATTGGTGTCAGTGGACGCAGTGATAACCCCCTGCATTGGTGTCAGTGGACGCAGTGATAACCCCCTGCATTGGTGTCAGTGGACGCAGTAATAACCCCAGCATTGGTGTCAGTGGACGCAGTAATAACCCCTGCATTGGTGTCAGTGGACGCAGTAATACCCCCTGCATTGGTGTCAGTGGACGCAGTGATAACCCCCTGCATTGGTGTCAGTGGACGCAGTAATAACCCCCAGCATTGGTGTCAGTGGACACGGGGCTGCACTAGATGGGTGCTTAGGGGTCTTAAGCACCCCCAGAAATTCATGAAGCACCCGCATGTCACCTCCAGAATTCAGATGCCGCTATTTTCTCATGTCAGTGTTTTTTTTAATGTATTTCAATTTGCTTGCACCCCCTCTATGTATGCCGGATTCCTAGGGATTCTTTTTTTTTCTGTGGAGGGATACATCTCTGGTGTCATTATGTGATAACCTGCAGTGAGTCCTGGCAGGCTGGTTTCAGTGGTGGATTGATATACAACCTCCCAGCCAATCAGAAAGCACTGTACCCGCCCCCTTATTTGTTTTCTAAGCTGTAACAGGAGGCGGTGCCAGAAGCTGAGGGGAGGGGAGAGAGAACACAGCCTGCCATGGATGATGGACTACAAGAGGCAGATCCTCCAGGCTCCAGCCTGTTGTTTCCCTACACTTGGTCTAAAGCAGGGGGCTCCAAACATTCTAAACATAGGGCCAGTGTACTGCCCTCCCCAACTGTAGGGGGGCTGGGATGTGGTCAGTGGGAGGAAATAGCGACCCCTCTTTGGTGTTGCTGACAGTGGGGGGGGGGGAATAATACCTTCCCAAAGGCCAGATAAAAGTAAGCAAAGGGCCGCATCTGGCCCCAGGGCCAAAGTTTGGAGACCACTGGTCTAAAGGGAAAGAAACAGCACAAGGGGGCGCTCTTTACATCTGGAGGAAAAGAGATTTAACCTCCAAACATGGAAAGGTTTCTTCACAGTAAGAGCTGTGAGAATGTGGAATAGACTCCCTCAGGAGTTGGTTGTGTCCAGCTCAGTGGATTGCTGTAGGAAAGTCCTGGATTCTTTCTTGGATACACAGAATATAACTGGATATAACATTTATAGGGAAAGTGGATCCAGGGAATATCCGATTGCCTCTCGGGGGGTCAGGAAGGAAATTTCCCCTACAGGAGCAGATTGGATGATGCTTTGCTGGGTATTTTGCCTTCCTCTGGATCAGCTGTGGGTGTAGGATTATAGCATTTTTTTTTTTTTCTATGGTTGAACTGGATGGACTTTTGTCTTTTTTTTCAGCCAGACTAACTATGTAACTATGTAAGCTTCTGCCAGCATGGAGAGTGCAGACTTGTTTCTACAGTGTGGGATACACAGCCTCTTCCTCCATCCATTCAAAACCGCCCCCCCCCCCCCCCCCCCCCTTCACCCACCCACCCACCAGGAAGTTATTATTCTGTCCAATGACACTGATGCCAGACGTTATTTTAGCACTCGCTGACACCAATGCTGGGGGTTATTATTGCCCTCCCTGACACCAATGCTGGGGGTTATTATTGCCCTTCCTGACACCAATGCTGGGGGTTATTACTGTGTCCACTGACACCAATGCTGGGGGTTATTACTGTGTCCACTGACACCAATGCTGGGGGCTATTCTTGCCCTCACTGACACCAATGCTGGGGGCTATTCTTGCCCTCACTGACACCAATGCTGGGGGCTATTCTTGCCCTCACTGACACCAATGCTGGGGGCTATTCTTGCCCTCACTGACACCAATGCTGGGGGCTATTCTTGCCCTCACTGACACCAATGCTGGGGTGTATTATTGTGTCCACTGACACCAATGCAGGGGTTTATTATTGTGTCCACTGACACCAATGCTGGTTGTTATTATTGAGTCCACTGACACCAATGCTGGGGGTTATTATTGCGTCCCCTGACACCTATGCTGGGGGTTATTATTGCGTCCCCTGACACCTATGCTGGGGGTTATTATTGCGTCCCCTGACACCTATGCTGGGGGTTATTATTGCGTCCCCTGACACCTATGCTGGGGGTTATTATTGCGTCCCCTGACACCTATGCTGGGGGTTATTATTGCGTCCCCTGACACCTATGCTGGGGGTTATTATTGCGTCCCCTGACACCTATGCTGGGGGTTATTATTGCGTCCCCTGACACCTATGCTGGGGGTTATTTCTGCACTCACTGATACCAATGCTGGGGGTTATTGTACTCCAACTTCTTCAGGGTGCATTGTGATACTCAGCAATATATGCAGCAGGACCAAAGTTGTGAGGAATTGAGGTGTTAATATGTTCTGTTACTGTGCCGCCCTCTGCAGGTGTCAGGGGCCACATTTGAGGCCCTCTGTGTCAGGGATGGGCAACCTAAAAATGACAGAGTGTTAGAGAGGTGTAGTGGGGGAAGGGCCGGGGGGGGGGCGGTAGAAGTGCAGACCTCCTTGGCTGCTTCAACAAGAGGGCCGGACTTGCCACCTGTACTACGGAAGTATTTCACAGCTCATGGGGGGGGGGGGCGCACTTGGACCTTTTTTTACCTTGGCTGCCAAAGGGCGTGGTCCCAGCACTGGTGGGGGGCGGAGTTTGGCCCTTCGCTCCAGTCCAGTTTTTCTCTGGAATTTAGGAAGGTCTTTACCCTACAGAGCAGTGCGGGAAAATCACAAATGCTTTGATTTTACTCTTCGCAGGGGGAGGGGCACACAATGAGCAAGGCTGAACCCGAACAAGATGGCGACTCTGCGGCAATCCGGGAAACGTTTCCAAAGGTGGCGGTGCTTTGTGCCCTCATTTTCTACAGACGTTGTATACTCAGAAGATCTTCATCACATCTATTGACTGTTCTCGTCCAGTCAGAGGAAAGGCCCATCCATCCAATCAGAGGCCGGGGGCTCCAGTGTAGGATCGGCAGACAGTGCGGGACGCAGATACTTCCATAGAAGGTAAGAAGAAACACAAACATTGAAATGTCCACCTCAGGTTTTGGTGCCTTTGCTGGCTAGCGGGGCTGAGCGTTGGCGACATTTGTGTGCGTGTGCCTCGCCCCGCCTGTTTACACAATGGAATCATCAGTGGAGGCGTAATAAACACCAACAGCCTACTAACCCATCTGCCATGTGCTGAGTATCCCCACACACACGGTACAACTGACTGCTGACAATCTGGGACTACTTACCTCTGTAAGTCTAGGTTCACACCTCTGCGTGTTCCGTTGGGTTTTGCAGAAACGCTCAGCAGTCCGTTCACATCTCCACATTTTCACCCGGTGCGTTGTGTGTTTTTTTTTTTTTTTTTTAAATAGGGACTTTTTTAAAAGCAAAATGTTGCGTTTTTGGTTCACTAGACATCAATGGAGTTGCTGCAGAAATGCATGTAGTGCGTTATGATGTATTGTTTTACGTATTTTGATGCATTTTGCGTTTTTAATTTGCCTGCAACAAGTTGGAAATAAAAACTGTATAATGCCTAAGGCTTGGTTCACATATATGCATTTTGCGTTTAGTCAGGGGTGTGGAAATGTTTGAAAAAACTACTTGTTCAGGGACTAAATTGGGGACAAAATCTACTTGTCCTGATTATTTTTTTTTTTTCTTGTTTTGTTTACAAAACATTTTTATTTTATTTTTTTGTCAAGAAATAGACTACAAAATGGCAGTACAACATCAAGTAAGATATACAACAGGAACAAGGCACGTCTGTAATGTATATGTCACATGGTACAACCATGTAAAGTAAAAAAAGAAAGAGAAAAGAAATGAAGTACATGAGCAATATAGGTAGAAAGGTAGGCAGAGCTATATAGCTACCAAGAAAATGACTCAACCAACCAAAATATGAGTGGGCCTTAGTCAGATAGTAAATGCCTAGGAGTTCTCCAAATTTCCCATTTTTCTGTCAAATAAGTGCATCTTCTCCAATCAGGTGTAATGAATTCTCTCCATGAGCATCAATGCATCAACTCTATGCAGAACTGTGGCCATTGGTACCGTGAGGGATTTCCAATGTAGGGCTATAGCCCATAGGGCGGATATACAGATGGTATGGATCAGCCTCATAATCTCAGTCTGAACTCCCGGGATATGGGCTCCTAGTAGGCAAGGCTGCATAGACAGATGCACCGGGGCCTCGGCCACAGCAGAGGCCACTTCAGAGTTCTTGTGCCATACCAATGAAAGGCCTGGGCAGTCCCAAAATATATGCACTAAGGTACCAGTAAGGCCGCAGCCCCGGAAGCAAAGAGACGTCCCTGGAAACATGATATGTAATCTAGATGGGGTATCATACCATCTGGTTAATATTTTGAGGGCAGTCTCCCGGACAGAGATCTAGAGCTCTTACATATATTATCCGCCATGGACTCCCAATCTTCATCAGAAAAAAGTAACACCACTATCCTCCTCCCACGTCTGATGATGCCCTGATGATCAGTGTACATGTCCGCTCCGAGGAATGCTGATTACCGGCTCTCCTCTCCTCTGTCAGTGTGACAGCTCGTTAGGAGAGAAATGCCGATAAGCGGCATTTCCCTGTTTACATGCGATCAGCTGTGATTGGAAACAGCTGATCACATGACTGAGCCGAGATCTTCGGCTCTTTCCGTGGATCAGTGATCCGCTGTGTCCGAGGGACACAGCGCACTGCCGATCGCCGCGCTGCGCGCTCCCGAAGCCAGGTCGAGAGAACCGCCTTGCGCCCGTCATTGGACTATATTGCGAGCGGGAGGTGGTTAAAAAGGCGCAATTAAGGCACTATATAAAGCAATGGAAGAGATGTCCCCTCCCAGTTCTGACCAAGTCTGCGATGATTGGTGGACGAAACGCGTCAATGTAATGACATCATCACGTTCGGTGTCTTCATATGCTGCGGTATCCACGAGGGAAAAGAAGCAAGTAATGCAGCTCGTGTTTGGATAAACACGAGGCAAAAAGGAAAACCACTATGCAACTACTACAAGGAGCTTTTTGGGCAATTTTAAGTGACTCCGTTCACTTCCACACCGGTGGCAAGTAGCTTTGCATTAAGCTGAGTCATTATATACCACAATATTTTTGATACGGGACTATACATCCCAATGCCACGATAGGGTCATAAGAGCTCTATTTGAGGGAAATGTTTGGATCAAATAGGTATATACTGAATACCATCTGTTATACAACCTTTATATGGGACATATGTCTCACGCATCCCCAAAGGAACCGCATTTGCTCTTTTAAAACAAGAGGAA
>CATNWA010002386.1:0-22733 GCA_951230385.1 Staurois parvus
TGACAATAGAGGAACCAAACTGATTGTCTGAGAGCTTACCCAAACCTTGTAGAGTGTGATAAACTAACAGACCTCTGAAACTATTAAAATATACTATTGTTCACCAAGGGTGAAAGCATTAACAGTTGTTTACCATGAGTCCAATACAAGGGCCAGGCAAAACAGAGAGTTTTTTTTTCCTACACAGAGAAAATGTTGATTCTGAAACAAAGAGGTGAAATTCAGGACATTTAAGTCTAAAAGTTCACTGTATATAATTACAAAAATATACTACAAAAACAGATTATAAATAAGATGTTATAGATTTTAAACACCACTAAATACTCAGCAATGGGAAACTATATATCACTAATTTGAGTATTGAGACGATGGGAAGTAAGATGTATTATAGACTAGCATTAGTTACATGTCTTATCAGGAAACAAACAGGATGGTACTTCAAGAAGGAATAACTGAATATACACCTATATTCCATGGTCCCTATTTAGAATAATATAGGTATGATCACTGCTATATCTGGAAAGAGCCGTATATTTAATTCCTGAAATTACCTGAAGATTCCACCCAAGGTATGAGTCATCTCAAATACTCACATTGTTCTGTGATACATGACCGCCACCTGGCGGGCAGGTGAGAAATAGCTTATGTACACACATTTCTCAACTAGCCAATCAGGAAGCCTGGTGGGAAGGTATCTTAGAACAATGGACTAGTGGATATAAAAGCCCTTGTGCTTTAAGATAAAAAAAAAAGGAAACCCTCATAAAAAAACCTCATGGAAAGACCTGATCAAGAAGAAAGATCTCTGCTGAACAACTACTCTTCCATCTTTTAAAACTTCCTAAAACTTTAACTAAATTCCTAAACCTCTAATCTTATAACTTCCTACATTCTCCCCTACTGAGAATCTTTCACTTGCCCTATATATCAGTCCAAAGGCGTTCCACTGCCAGCTAAATCCACGGGAGAGTTGCCTAGTCTGAATTCCGGGTGTGGTGAGATGTTTATTTGATTTTGTATTAACCTATTTTCTCTGTTGTGTGGAATCATAAAATTATCTTAGTGTATCACAACAATATTGGGTAGTTAGATATATGTAGAGAAATCCTATTTTACTGTTAAAAATTGTTTATTGCCGATATTATAAATTTTTTCATATTTCATAATTTATTGAATATTAATAACCAGAGTATCATATATCAAGGGCTTGCTTCTTGCAATCCTATGGCCACGGCTTGCGAGAATATAACCTTTGAGATATTCGAAATTATTAATTATTAATAAATTTAATAAATAATCAGATCATTTAAAAATTGTAATTGATGTAATTAGTTAGAAACTTTATTATTGTGTCTTACATTGGTAGGATATATTCTTGATTGTGTGTACCAATATTCATTTATCACCAGTCTTTTACGTTTTGTGTTAATATATATATAATTTTTGTACATAAATAATTTTTATATTTATATCTATTATAAGGCAAATTTTGTGTGTATGGTACGAAATCATATTGGCTAAAAGAATTCAAGGTATAATAATAAGTGGTGATCAAATTATCAAGGTGTCCAAATTATTGGTTTACTAAATATTTGCCGTATTTTAACGGCTGGAGGCACTGTAATATTTCATCTAAGGGAAAGGGACACGCCCTTTATAAATAATATATATCCTTACATAAACCACCACAGAAGGGATGTGCCAAGACCAGTGCCTGGGGGCATAGGAGGCATAGCAGCGACTGCTCTTACAAACAAGAAACCAAAGAGAATTAATTGTTTGATCTGACAATGAATAGGCTATTTCAGAGCAACTACTGAGTGAACCAGAAGGTGGATGACATATTCAGTGAAGTAGGAAACCAGCAACAAGGACATGTAAAGACGTTCTGTATTTTGCTATAACTTAGTGGACTAGCTGAAGCTGCACTAACCTCCTTAAATCCTGTTTTTTACATTTCTCAGCAAAACATTGAATAGTCTTTGCAAACCACATTCATAAAAGTAAGTGGATATTTTCTTGCAAAATGAAAATTCACTTGGTGAAGTGCACATGCTCTAAACAGCTCTACTATTATGCAAGGCAAAGTCAGTATCACACATTATAAACACGCATGGGTGAAAAAGACTCATTTTGGTTTTTTGAAATGTTGGTTTTACATAGAAAGGTTATTTATTCTATTCACAAATGATTTATATTCAGTCAGTTAGTGAATCCAGAATCTACACATTTCTTCTGTACAATTGTCTACATAATTGGTTACATAGGATAACTAACTCTTTCAAATATTTTAAATTGAGAGAAGATATCTTGTACATTATTCCAAAATACTTTATTTTTTTCTAATGTTCATGCTTCATATGCACTTATAAGCATGTTTTTAGTTGATAAGTGGTTACTTAAGAAATTTCTAACTTCCAAAAGCTTTATCCTAGGACCAACATGTTAAGTCTTTATGCCCTAGGAGATGTAACACATATATGTTAGGTTAATTAAAGTTCACTGCAAAACTGAAACTGGATTTATTGAAGTGTATCTCTAAAGATGAATTCACTTCAAGTATCAAATCATGTTTAAAAAAATCCTGTTTTTTATTTATAAAAAGTGAACATTCGCTTTTCACTAAGTGAACATTATAATGTACATGGTAGAGCTGATTTACCAAAAGGGGAGGGCATGTTCCCCTTCAAAGTTTATTTTCACCTAATGAGGTGAATGAGGTTACAAAAAATTTTTCTTTGCTAAGAATTTAAAAAGCTAAGTGAAAAATGACATCAATAATGCAATTATGTGAATTCAGAAATCCTATTTTTTCTCTTAATTTATTTTTTAACATGTCATTGTGTATTTTTTACAAAATGAATTTTCAATTGGTTTACTCTTGTTTACTAAGATAAGTGAATATTCACTTTTAAAATGAACATGCTCTATTTCTGTACTAAATCAAGGTCAATATCTTCACATTTGCTTAATTTTACATTCTATCTAACCTATGAACACAGCACAGGGACCAGTTTTTTGCTAAATTATGTATACAAGTATATGGGTCTGCATTATAGATGAGCTGGTAGTTTGGACCAAACTTCAGTTGTTCAGATTAAGTCTGAATTTTCAGGCTGTTCAGCAAGAATTGCTCCACCAAACGTCCCATAACACATTGCAAAAAGGGTCATTGACAAAAGTCTTGCGTGTGACCTCTGCTCGCAACCCATTGCCTTTTTTCCCAGTAGCCCTTTATCAGTGTGTGGAGGTTTAGTGTGAGGAACAGCTGACAGTATTATGGTGATTAAGAGTCAACAGTGCAGTGTGCTACTACATCTATACAGTGTTATATATACTACACTATATTGCCAAAAATATTGGGACACCCCTCCAAATCACTGGATTCAGGTGTTCCAATCACCTCAGTTGCCACAGGTGTATAATATCAAGCACCTAGGCATGCAAACTGCTTCTACAAACATTTGTGGAAGAATGGGTCACTCTCAGGAGCTCTGTGAATTCAAGTATGGTACTTGCCACCTGTGCAATAAGTCCATCTTTGCTACTAAATATTCCACAGTCAACTGTTAGTGGTATTATAACAAAGTGGAAGCAACTGGGAACAACAGTAACTCATCCATGAATTGGTAGACCATGTAAAATGACAGAGTGGGGTCAGTGCATGCTGAAGCGCACAGTGTGCAGAAGTTGCTAACTTTCTGCAGTGTCAATAGCTAAAGACCTCCAAGCTTCATGTGGCCTTCAGATTAGCACAACAACAGTGAGCTTCATGGAATGGGTTTCCATGGCCAATCAGCTGCATCCAAGCCTTACATCACCAAGTGCAATGCAATGCGGCGGATGCAGTGGTGTAAAGCACGCCACCACTGGATTCTAGAACAGTGGAGACATGTTCTCTGGAGTGACAAATCATGCTTTTCTGTCTGACAATCCAATGGATATGACTGGGTTTGTTGGTTGCCAGGAGAATGGTACTTTCCTGACTGCATTGTGCCAAGTGTAAAGTTTGGGGGAGGGGAGATTATGGTGTGGGGTTGTTTTTCTGGGGCTGGGCTTGGCCCCTCAGTACCAGTGAAGGGAACTCTTAAGGAGTCAGCATACCAAGACATTTTGGACAAATTCATGCTCCCAACTTTGTGGGAACAGTTTGGGGATGGCCCCTTCCTGTTCCAGTATGACTGCGCACCAGTGCACAAAGCAAGGTCCATAAACACATGAATGAGTGAGTTTGAGGTGGAGGAACTTGACTGGCCTGCATAGTCCTTACCTCAACCTGATAGAACACCTATGGGATGAATTAGAGCAGAGATTGTGAGCCAGGCCTTCTCGTCTGACATCAGTGCCTGACCTCACAAATGCGCTTCTGGAAGAATGGTCAGACATTTCCATAGACACTCCTAAACCTTTTGGACAGCCTTCCCAGAAGAGTTGAAGCTGTTATAGCTGCAAAGGGTGGGTCAACTCAATATTGAACCCTATGGACTAAGACTGGGATGACATTAAGGTTCATGTGCGTGTAAAGGCAGGCATCCCAATACTTTTGGTAATATAGTGTATATTCATTGCCAGTTTATTGCCAGTGATACATTAGCAACTCTTAGCAAATCGTTTGGCTCTTTTGCTTCCCAGAATTATCCATAACGATCAGGTGGGATGTGTCTTAGCGAGACAGGCAGGGGACAACACTAGACGTATGATCAACTTAGTTGATGTACTTCATGGCTCACAAACACAGGCACTATTGCTAAGTTTAGATGCCCAGAAGGCATTTGACCGGTTGGGAATACAAGGGCCTTTTTTTAATGCTATTACAGCTCTGTATTCACGCATGTCAAGCTCCCCTATGCCACATCTGATACATTTCCCATGCTCAATGGAGCTAGACAAGGTTGCCCTCTGTCCCCACCCCTATTTGTGTTATGTTTTGAACCATTAGCAGTAACGATCAGAGCACACCCTGATATAGCAGGAGTGACTGTGAGGGGGAAGGAATACAAACTCTCACTTTTTGCAGATGATGGTTTATTGACTATAACTAAGCCTCACTTGTCATTACCTGCTTTGCATAAACTTTTACAAACCTTTAGTGATTTATATGGTTATAAAATAAACACATCAAAGATGGAAGCTATGCCCCTTAATATCCAATACCAAGATCTCTCACTGCTCCAACAAAATTACTCATACCACTGGTGCATGTCATCTATTAAATACCTTGATATCAATATAACCCAACTTATGCTCAGTTTTTTTAAGCTAACTATCCCCCACTGTTTTGAGATATTTATGCTCTTCTAAATCAGTTGGATTTTTATAAAATATCTTTCCTGGGTAGAGTAAATGTCTTAAAGATGTCAATTTTGCCAAAGCTACTTTATCTTTTTTAGACTCTACCAATCGCAATCCCTCATGCTCAACTGCAAACTCTACAACGATCATTTCTTAGTTTTATTTGGCTTGCTAGAAAGCCCAGAATAGCGAGAACGGTTCTTTTGTCATCTAGATATAATGGATGCTTAGGAGTACCAGATATTATCAATTACTATCTAGCTACTCAACTGAGACAAACGCTATCATAGTTCACCCAAAAACCTCAGAATATATGGGTAGAGATTGAATTAGGTTATATTTATCTGATCCACACATGTTCATTATTATGTCCTTTTCTTTATACATCTCCTCTATCTCCCCCCCCCCCCTTTTCTTGAATCTATGAAATTTACCCTCAAAGTTTGGTGAACTTGTGTGAAATCTCAGCAGTTACTGTCCGTGTGCTTTCCATTGTTAAACATTTTTATATAATCCGGAGCTCCCAGATAGTCTGTCCTACCCACAGATGGGCCCTTGGGCATTTAATGGGCTATTTCATCTACATCATCTGATCAATCCTGTCTTGCACATGATTCGATCATTTGAGATGATTAGGGCGTGTAAATCCACAATACCTGTATCGGCCAGATACACCTATTTACAATTCTGTCATTTCTTCCATTCCTTGAATTCCTCTTTAACGTTAAATCGCCCCACAGATTTTGAGAAGATAGCTATTAAAGGTCCCTCCCAACAACATCTTATCACCTCTTTATATAAATTGCTTCTCAATAAGGACTCTCTTGTTGAGAGGCCTCACCATTATATGAAGAGATGGGAGGATGAACTCCAATGCTCAATTTCTTTGAAATGTTGGCAGGTGATATGGGATTCTGTTGCTAAGACCTCTCGTTGTGTTGTATATAAAGAAAACTTATATAAAATATTGATGCATTGGTACAAGACCCCTCTAGTGCTCCATGTGATCAACCCCGATCTGTCTGAGAAATGCTGGAGGTGCATGGGAGGAGTAGGTACATTGGCACACATTTGTTGGTTTTGTTCACAGATTGCAGGTTATTGGGCTACGGTTAGAAAGTTATTGGAACAAGTACTCAATGTTATCCTACCCCTAGACCTGCTAAACTATCTTTTGGGGCTACCCTTTAAGGGTATCCCCAAGCAATCAAAGAGGTTGGGAATGCATATTCTGACGGCCACTAGAGGGGTGGTACCACGACTCTGGAAATCAGTAGATGTTCCCAGGCTAAATCATATTTTAAGATCGATCTCTGATATCAGGGAAATGGAATATCTTTCAGCTCTAGTGGGTGAACACTCAAGTCACTTTCACTCTATTTGGGAGCTATGGAATCATTCTCTCTTTGGTAGACTTACTTCCTCTCCTCCTCTCCCTCCCTGTTGGATTTTAGACACATATAATACTTCTTCTAGTGTCTTGAGGCGATTATGAATGAAAGAGCCATTGAAATAAAAAATGAAGTGTGATTTTATTCTATCACACAATGGTGTAAAATAACAAATGTAAAGCGTATTATGAACAGTTCCATGTAGATAAAATTACTGTAGAAATAACGAGCAAATGTGTAAAGATAAAGTCACCATTATTAGGTATTGAAGTACAGCCATGTGCAGTTATCCATGTCCTTGTCCGTCTCAATGACTTTGTGAAGAAGAAACCGGACGTGACGATATCGTAGCCGGAAGTGATCTTGTAACAGTATGCACCTGTTGCAGCTTCTCAGACGTGTGTATGCAAGAGTCATGTAGCGTGTAAGTGTGTGTGAGAGAGAATTCCCCTAGTCCGTTGTCTCATGGTCTTATATGAGGCAAATTTACGTCATAGTTAGTGACCTTAATACCTTCTATGGAAATTATTACTGCTTAGCAAAGCCATTTCATATAAGGAAAGGATGCTATACATATGATGTTTGATGGACAGGAACATATGTATGCTGATGAACCCTCAGCTATATATTTAAAGAATAGTATAGCTTAAGAACATATCAATGTATAATCACTAAACTATATATGTATCAGTGTTAGAGACGTATACTAAATACACACAAATACTATTAAAATACATAATGTAATAGTAAGTCACTTCTAATAACCTTGACATAACTACCAGATACTTTATGCCTAAATATAGTATACTCAACCTTCAACTGGTTTAGCTTACTCCTGTCTTATTTTACTGTCTCAGCTTGACTTATTCATATCTTTTTCAGTCTTAGTTTAATTGAAGAATACTAATACTACCATTTGTCAAAAGACCATTTACACATATTAATATTAATTATGACTAATCATAAAAACCAAATATTTTGCAAGCTTGCCATCAATATAAGTGCCGAATCATAATTTAGATTTTAACACGCCCCCCCCCCTTATATAGTCCAGGCACTTTTCCAGGTAACATGCCTTTGACAAATAATGTAATCCAATGATGTGCAGGTTTATGTTGATTTTTGTTTTTAAATTGTGCAGACTACCATGCTATTTATCTATGTTCTTATTTCTTCTGATTCTGTTTTCTTTTAGACTAACGATAGTTTCTTTAATTAACGTTTACACTTTAACGTTTACACTTAAAGTGTTGTTGTTGTAACTATGTTCTGTTTTTAAAAATGGGCACTGGCCCTTAATAAAAATCTACAATATCAAAGAAGACAAGGAGCCAATAAAAAATGCAAAGGGGTACATACATTCCTCAAATGTCCGGCTATAACATCTAAATTCAAAATAAAAGCTTAAGCAAACAACGTTCAACATCCCCTAAGCATCACTTTATTTTAATCTCCCTGGAAGTGAACCTCTGGTACCAGACACCTCAGGTGCCTGCTTCAAATACTCCTTGTAACTGGTAACAGACTACCAGAAAGAAGGGAGAAAAAGAAGAAAAGAGGAGAAGAAAAAGAGTCATAAAGACAGAAAGAAATTTCCAGAGCATGATGATCAAATTACATACATATCTCGTCCCCACCAATCAATTATAAAGTCATTTTCATAAAATCTGCTCAGAGTTCCCACTTTCAAATCTAGCAACGGTATCATGAAGTACACTAACAGTGTTCTCCTGCACCATAGTCCAAGTGATCTTCTTCACCTGGGCAACTGAGACAGAGGGCTGCTTCCATGCCCTAGTAATAGTCATCTTTACAAAAAAACAGCGCAAACCAATTGAAAGAAAAAACAAGGAACAAAAGACCAAATAAGTCCCGAATAAAAAAAGTTTCATGTTTCAAAAAAAACTTAAATAAAATAATATAAAACAATACAGTTCCCAATGTGTTCAAATCATTTACAGTAAATGGTGTAAGTTTTCACTCACACTCCCCCAATCAGGTTATTACCAAGTGGGGAATTACTTCAGGAATCAAACACACATTTTGGAGTTGAGATTCTAAACAAATCTCCCGATTGCTTCAGTATTTTCTTAATCGATGCCTCACAAGTGGATGAAAGAAAAAAAGAAAAAAAAAAAACAAAAAAATTGTGTAATACTGCATAAACAAACACATTTTTGCTAATGTTCACCATTACACTCACATTTAAAAAACCAATTGCAAGCTCAGATGGATATAAATCCTCTTAAACGACCCCCAGCAATCCTTCTCTGGTAATCCGTAAACTTTCCTCTCATGGATGGATGGTGGATGCTGTTCTTCACTGTAGATTCACCAATATTCCAATAGTGTTCCCATATAGCAGGAAAGAAGCCAAGAGGCAGAAAGTTGTCCCTGTTTGAGTAATCCTGATCTTCCTCTCTGTACTTTAGTCTTGGCTTCTTGCCTACTATATGGGAACATTATTGGAATATTGGAATATTGGTGAATCTACAGTAAAGAACAACATGCACATCCATCCATGAGCAAAAGTTTGCGGATTACCAGGGAAAGATTGCTGGGGGTCGTTTGAGAGGATTTATGTCCATCTGAGCTTGCAATTGATTTTTTCAATGTGAGTGCAATGGTGACCAGTTTTTTTTTTTTCGTTTTTTCTTTCTTTCATCCACTTGTGAGGCATTAAGAAAATACTGAAGTAATCGGAAGATTCATTCAGAAGATCTCATCTCAACTCCAAAATGTGTGTTTGATTCATGAAGTAATTTCCTACTTAGTAATCACCTGATTGGGGGAGTGTGAGTGAAAACGTGCACCATTTAAATGATTTGAACACTTTGGGAACTATATTGTTTTTTATTATTTTATTTAAGTTTTTTTTTTTTTTAAACACAAGACTTTTTTTATTTGGAACTTATTTGGTCTTTTTTTCCTTGTTTTTTCTTTTAATTGGTTTGCGCTGTTTTTTGTGTGTACTTTGATGTTTTTTTCATCTCTTGAGCAGCAGCATTGTTTGATTTCTTTGGCACAGGTTATTTCACAAAATAGTCATCTTTGCCCCTTGCAGAACAAAGACCATCAAGCGTTATAGATGTCAAGTGGCATCCTTCACTCCTGCATTAGGCAGAGACACTGATAGGGTCTGAGGAATAGATAGCCCTGTAACTCCATGTAAAATAGCGAATACGCCATTCCAAAAGCCTCTTATCCGTGGACATCCCCACCATACATGAAAAATGAATCCAGTCAAGCCACATCCTCTAAAACAGAGAGGAGAAGCCGAGGGATACATTTTAGCTAGCCATATGGGAACCAAGTACCAACAGGTAATTAGTTTAACATTAGCTTCTATCAAAGATACATTCATAATACCAGAGTATGAACTTAAAAAAGTTTATGCCAGACCTCAGTCTCGACCACCTCCCAAAGATCTTGTTCCCAGGCAAACATATAAGAAAATTTGGAAGGAGAAACCAGTAGCAGTCCATATATGAGAGAAATACCTCCTCTCTGGCCAGTTTCCTATGTGCACCATTTTTTGTATGGAGAGACCTTATATTGTACTGACTGATTTTAGTATGAAGGACTGCAAAAAAATGCGAGATTTGAAGAAAATGAAACCGTTTGGTTTGGGGCATTTCTAAAAACATGACACAATAATGCAACGTGACTCAGAAGGAAGAACAGCAATTATGGAGAAAATTTTTTGCTGCTGCTGAAAAAGAAAAAAAAATTCAGAAAACTACAAAAAAAGCGGGAACCATATCTGACACAGGAGGAACACCTGCAACGCATAAGGGGGATCAGCCCTAAATATTTTTACAGCTGCTTTGGCAAAAAACTTAAATAAAATTTTTTAAAAATTCAGAAAAAAAAAAAAAGGAAACCACTGCTGATGCAGCAGGAACACCTGTGACACAGAAGGGGGGGAAACTAAAGATGCAGCAACAGAACCTGATGCTGCAAAAAAAAAAAAAAAAAAAAAAAAACAAAGAAAAAAATAAGAACAGCGGTGACGCAGAAGTGCTGTAAGACACACTGACACTTCACTAACACCTTTTACATTGCTCTTCACAACACCACCCTACATTAAACTGCACTCCTAACACACCACTAACTATCCACTAAACTCCAGCAACACACTACACAAGGCTGTTATGTAAGAAGCCTTATATAGTGTGGGGCGTGGACCATCGTGACTTTGGCCAATCATGGCTCTCACAGTGCATTGTGCTGTAATTGGCCAAATGTTCAACTCAAACATCAAGCCTATCACTACCAGAAAGAATGCAAGATGTGGTACAGCAGTGGATCTGATTGAGCTGCCCTGCTCCCTTACAGTTAGCAGTGCTTACAGTGGCCTATCCTCTTGTCCTATGTTGAAAGGTAACATTTTGTGGTTGTAAAGGACCTATACTTATTTGCTAGGACACTAATTTTACAGGTACTGTATGACCGCAGAAGTAATATTAATGTTCTAGGACCCTTGGGGGACTGGAACAGTATGACTAGAAAAGAATATCACACTTTTTGCGATCTTATTGACCTTTAGGAGGAAGGACATGTTGATCAGACTAATGACAATAACGATGACGATTTCACTACATTGATGTTAGATCTGGCAGTTGAAGTGGGGAAAAACTGGAACCTTTGGAGGACTTAAATCAGATAGCAGATACTGTACTTTAGGTACAGCTTTATAAGAGGTCAAGAAGTTTTCCACCCCTGTCAGCGGCCCCTGCCATCTCATGTTTTGTGAAGGCAGTTATTAATGAGATCAAACATCTCAGGAAAGATTATATTGTACATGATAATTTGAGTGAGTCTGAAAGGACTGCTCTAAAGGAACTATGCTTGAATCCTGAAACAATTATATAAACCGCCGACCAGGGTGGAAACATTGTCCTCCTGGATAGAAATAAGTATACCAAATGTGTAAACATATACTTAGTAGCTTTGAAAGGTACTCTCCAATCTCACCAATTAATTTGGCTAGGGAACAATGTATTTTTTGGTATTTATGATGAGGCGTATGTTAATGGATTCATAGACAAAGAAACAGTAGATTTCTTAATGGTTTAATATCCTAAACTACCAGTGTTCTACGCACTGCCAAAGGTGCATAAATCTCGAATTGATCCCCCAGGTAGACCCAATATTTTTGGAAATGGGTTACTGACTGAATCTATTAGTGAATACGTTGATAAGATATTACAGCTGTTGGTCCATAACCAATTACAATATGTAAGGGACACCCTACAATTATTGACCCTTCCACATGATATGGCACTACCAGTTGATACAATTTTATTAACTCTGGTCATTGAGGCATTATATTCATCAACACCCCACAATGAAGGCTTACAGGTAATTGAAAAGGTCTTGCAGAGTAGACCCATTGGAAAGAGAAAGCACAGTAAGTTTGTGGTAACACTTTTTACATTTTTGTTGACACATAATAAATTCCAATTTGATGGAAAATATTATTGTCAGGCACAAGGCACAGCTATGTGCACCATGTGTGCCCCTGCCTATGCCAGCTTGTTTCTTGGCAATTGGGAGTCCTGGCTGTTTGCGGGGGGGCATTGTCGGTGTACCTGTCCAGGATCTTGTCTTGGTACAGGTACATCGACAATGTCCTCATATACCGGCACTGTGGAGGAGATAGAGGGTTTTGTTGAACAACTTTTGACGAATCCATATAATAATTGATTCACAAGTGACTGGCATAAAGACAAGGTTACATTCTTGGATTTATCCATAGAGATAACACAACAGCTAACAATAAAGACAATTTATATCAAATAACAAACAGCCACGAATAGTCTGCTGCACACAAAGAGCTTTCATCCATGCTCCATGGTTAAAGGTATTCCAGTTGGTCAATACCTGAGAGTCTGAAGGAATTGCACAGATCTAGTAGACTTTGAAATTGAGGCTAAGGAATTGTGGAACAAATTTCTCAAAAGATGATATAAGGACAGATGGTTAAACCTTGCCTACAAATGAGCTAGAGAAAGTAACCAGGAAGCTCTTTTGTTTGACCAGATGAAATCTGAGACTACAGATGCAATAGACTGGACTAAACTGTATTTCCAATATACTGAATTGATTGGTGGAATTGAAGGAACCTGTGCCAGACACTGGCACTTAATATCGGAGGACCCATCAGTTGGAAAGATGGTGTCTGCTAAAACACAATTCATGCACCGGAAGGCCTTGTCGTTAAGAGACCTTCTGGTCCATAGTGATATCAAATGGAAACCTCCAATTTACCATAGAATAATGGGCTTTGTAAGATGTGGGCCTATGTGAATATTGTAGGTATATGGTTGATGGTGACAGATTGGTCTTGCCTACCTGGAGGACCCTCAGGTGCAAATAAAGAATCACTTGTGACACAACGAGAGTGGTCTATGTTATCGCTTGCACCTGTGGGTCCTTTTATGTTGGCAAGACCTTCCAATCAATATGCAGGAGATTCCAGGACCATATTTATGATATTGAGACCTACCGTCTTAGTCCCCTATAGCACGCCATGTCTGTTTGAAACATAATCGCGATCCATCATGCCTCAAATTATGGGTCGTTGAGGTTGTCCCTCAAAGTCCCCAGGGTGACAATTACGATACACTTTTGCTACAGCATGAAACCAAGTGGATATGGGAGTTGGAGGTGGTTAAACTATCAGGTCTCAATGATTATCTCAATGATTATCTAAGCTTTTTGTCTTTTTTGCTATAAACAATATGAGGAGTTTTTTCTCTTCTCAGTTATGATTATGAGTATTTTTCATGAATAAATGTGGAAGAATGAAGAAAAGACTTATCTGCATGGCTCATCTACATCACTAGGGGTTCATTTTAGTGACCCTCACTACTATCTATGGCTATATAAGCTCCAGCCATGCAGATGAGTCTTTTGGAAACACATGGATTTTTTCACTGCATTGGTTTTTTCCTTTGTTTCCACAATTTCCCCTGTATTACTGTTTTAATGCAGCAACTCCTTTGTGGAAATTACTTCAATTATCTTTGATTTCCCCTTTTAAGTCATTACTGCAATGTTCCACCAAGCTGTAGCCTATGTCCAGTCCATGCTATGTCACTGTTCTTATTTTAATTTATGTAAAAACTTGTATGTTATGCTGCAGCATTTACTATGATATCATCATTATTTCTTCTATGTGCTACTATTTATGTGTGCCTGGCTGCTGTTTTCCTTCCTGACCTCTAGAGGTCGAGCCAGCGTTTGCTCCTCCTTGTTCCTGGGAGGTGGGGGCCATTCCCACTTGGGCCCCGATGCGGCGGGGGTAGACGTGGTGTTCCTTGCCCTCCTGGGGCTGGGCTTCCATGGGGTGGTTGGGACAGCATCATCCCTCCTTGTGCGCCTGACCGGGCCTCACCTGCTGTGCCTAATTTGCGCATGCATGGCGGTGGCATCACCACTTATGGCTAGATGCGGTGGAGTCATGATGTTTCTGCGCCACGCCTGGGACGCTTTCTAGGCCACGCTCCTGGGCCTCTCAGTGCCATTCTTTCCAGGGCTGTTTAGCCCTGTAGGTTATTGGGTATATGTGCCCCATGGAGGCCACTCCCTTTCGTTATGGTTACGGTCTCTTCCCTGCTGAACAATCTGTGCTTATTGATCAAGCACCAACATTTTTCAACATTGGTAAGACATGTCATTCCTAAAGTATCAGGATGATCTTTACTTTACACAATTAGCCAAGAAGATAATAATATTTCTTCTTTTATCTTTGCCTGTGTTCCTAGGCCTACCTTCAAGTAGAAGGCCAGGTCTACTCTCTAGCACTTTCTTATATTTTGATGGGCAGGCCCAGGTGTACTTTCCAACTATACCACTGTGACTGGGACTCATCTTCTTTGCAATTTGGTAAGTTACCTTAATTTATGTTATCAGATAATGGGGTGATTTGGGGAAGTCCCCTTTTGAACAAGCATCATGTACTAACGATATATATTATAATATTTTAGGGAGCACCTCTACTTTTCAAGCCTGTCCCATTGTGATATCTCTCTGTCATTTCCGTTTTTTGGATATTAGGGGGTAAGCCCCCTCTCCCTTCCTTACATCTTCTGCTTAGGCTTGGGAACAAGGCCTTTTTCTGCCTGTAAGAAATCCTGATCCTTGTTACAATAACGCCTTTTCAAGGTAATACCCAGTTAACTAGAATTACCATTACTGTTATGGCTTGATGTAAGGAAAGATCTGTAGCTCATATACCTGTGTATACCTTGGTTTGAGTATCAGTATAAATGTTTTTTTTTTTCTATCCTTCTTTATTGGTTGGTCTAGACCTGTGGGGCTCTGAACTGTTGGCCATTATCGTGCCCCCATATCTGGCCCCTGGATGGCCCTTCACCTTGGGGGAGCATTTGAGGAGGTCTGCCCCCTAGGACTGGGAGGTCTGCTGTTGCATGGTACACATTAATACTATATGTAAGTCTTATGATATTTTTGTATGATTCTTTTCATATTTACATGATGTAATTTGGTATATTCAATGTATGTACAGTATATCTTTTTTAGATTTTACTACTAAGCCTCTGAAGAAGTGATTGTTGTTACGAAACATGTTGAGCCATTCTTCCAGTGTCTTAATGTCTCTCACCCCTCCCCCCATAGGACCTTCCTGGTGGTTATAGTATGTCTTATCACTGGTTTTGTTCCATATAATATGGTGGGCTGTGGGACATTGTCAGATTGTCTGTGGGGACATTGTACAATAACTTTTTAAACTAAAAGATGTTTTTTCATGATTTATTGTCAAAATAAAGTACAAGTACTACAGGTACACGTTATATGGCTGACATATAGCATCCTATCCAAAAGGCTTAAAGGCTGTCCATCTTGTAACATATACCGCCTTGATTCATTCTTTGAAAAATAAAAATACAATAATTGCTAATTTGTAAATGCAATCTACCTGCTCTTTCCCTCACAAAAAGTGACCCGCCCAGAAAGGATTTAAAGCTTAGCTGCAAATAAGTTATTTTTTTCCTTTTTAAGTCTGTGAAATAGAAAGCCAGTGTGTTGCTTGAGGATGCCTACTCTCTCCCTCACATTGGGGTCTGTCTTTAAGACTTTAAAGTGGTTGTAAAACCTAAAATGCCTATGCCAAAAGGTAAAAAACCTTCAGTATGCAGCCCCCCCCCCTAAAAAAAATAAGCCTTTAATATCACTTTAAAGATGTGATGAAAGTCACTGCGTGCTTTTTATTTTTAATTTACCACAAAAAGACATTTTCTTCTTAAATATCACAATGCATTATGCCCGCTCGTTCACTCAGAAATTACAACCTGACCACACAGACTGCTTGTGGTGCACATTGATAACCTTTTTCCATATTTACTCTACAAAACAAGAAGGTTGCTTTGCTAAAAGCAAATAGACAGGTTGCACTAATATTTACAGAGCTTAGTGAATGTTGTGAAGCTTTGCTTTATAAAATAATATCCAATCAGATGCAAGGGAAAGAAACACCATTTTTGCTTGCATGTGATTGGATGATGGAAGTTGGAAGCGCTTCACCACGTTTACAAAGCTATGGGGAAAATGAGTACAGCTGCACTTATAAAATGCACATTTGTCTTTAGTAAATCAACCCCTAATATTTTATTTCTACATGGAGTGTGCCTGCGCTCTCCCTCAGAAATTGTGGTCTATCCATAAAGGCTTCAAAGGTTTGCTGCAAATCTTGAAACTGTGAAACTTTACATTTTTTCCTTCCTCAGACTAATAAAAAAAACCCTATTTTTTTTTATTTACAGATACAATATACCTTTCCAGTCACTCAGAAATTGCAGCCTGTCTATACAAGCTTGAGATCTGTGATGCAAATCTGTAACAATTTTCTGTCTCCAGGCTCATTATTGTTTTTCCAGATACAATCTGCTTTTTCTCTCCCTCAGAAATTGTTACCTATCAAATAAAAAGTGGACATGAAAACTGTGATTTTTTTTTTTCTTTAAAATGGGAAACAAATAGACACATTTTTTTTTATTTCCAGATGTAATATGCCTGCTAAATTGCCTATGAATTGTGGCCTGTCCAAAATTGCTTAACAGCCATGGTGCTAGATTTAAAATTTAAAATATTTGAATCAAGACACTAATTTTATATTTCCAGTTGCAATATGCCCATTCTGACACTCAGAAATTGCAACCTGTCCATACTGGCTTTAGATCTGTGGTACAAATCATATTTCCATCTTTGTTCACACAAAACAATCCTATATCTTATTAGGTCTGGTTGCAATGTGCTTGTGCTCTTCCCCAGAAATTGTGGCCTGTCCAAGAAAGGCTTAAAAGGTGGGCTGTATATCTGTGCATTTCTTTCTTTTAAATTTGAAAACTAGACATTGATTTTATCTTCCCAGATGCAATAGGACTGCTCAGTCCCTAAGAAACTGCAATCCATACAAAGAGGTTTAATAGCAGTGATACTAAACTGTAAACATTTTCCCTCTCTCAGTCTGTGAATCAAGACATTAATGTTTTGTATTTCCAGATTCAATATGCCCACTCAGTAACTGGCAAATTTAATCTTGTCTGTTCAGGCTTAATATACAGTATGTGGTGATAAGCTGTAAATGTATTCTTGCCTCAGTCTTACAAATAAAACCCTACATTTTTATTTCCAGATGTAATATGACATATGACGTCCTCCCAGAACAAGATCAGTTCTGCCCAGACATCATTGTACAATAGGCTGGGCAGAAACCAGTTAAGGCATCCACTGATCATGTAATAAAAAGGGTTTTTGTATTTTCAATGTTTCATACACATTCTCCCAAAGCTGCCACATCTCTCTGGCAAACTACTGGTGACACATTAGTGTGTATTCACTTCTACCACAAATTACTGGTGCATTCAGGAAAGAAAAACTTTTGAACTAAGAATGATAATTCTATTTGACACAAAAGATAACAGCCTGAATTTGGACATGGGATTCCTCAATCATTGTCCAACAATTTTATGACTATCAGCTCAAGCTTGACTCCCTCTGTGTGAGTGTTGTCTCCCCTCCCCCCCCCCCCCCCCTTTGCTTTTGCTGTGTCTTATCTCTAGCCTCTTTTTTTTTTTTTTCATCTCTTCTAACATTTTGCTAAAACTTTGTGATTTGTATAGTACTGCTTGGACCTTGAAGAACGGGACACTCCCCGAAAGCTTGTCCTCAAAATTGTATGTTAGTGCAAATAAAAAAAGTATCACGGACAGTACTCGATTGTTTCTGGTGCCCACTAGGAATCCTGATACCGTCCCTGTGTTCAAGGCTTTTCACTATATGCTGATCTCTATCAGCACACTCCACAACAAAGGAAATGTGTGAATACTATTACTAAACCTCTCCACAATCACCTCATTGGAAAAGGGCAGTGGAAGAGGGCATATTATTGCTAGAGGAAGGGAAGATTATTGAGGCAGACATGCTCATTCATGCACAACCAGCATGAGTGTTGGACAGTGGATCATGTGGGTTGACTTGTTCCATCTGTGGGTATATCCTTTTACAAGAATATGCCCCAGAGAGCCTCCTTGTGCACTGTTCTGTTCCTCCAGAAATTTCACTTGTATAATTTTGTGGTGTCACACTGCCCAGATCTTCTTTTGGAGGTTGTTGTTTTTTTTAAATGTAATTCAAGTATATATGCAGGTTACATGTGGTGACTGTTTGTTCCTAAATTGTTTGTTCATTAAAGGTACTTGCAGCCACTGCATTGTGGCTCCATTGATCGTGAACCACCAAGGCCATGGAAAGTAACCCTGCAAGCTTTTCATCCACACACAATGGCTAGTCTAGCAACCACCAATTCAATTCCACCTCAAGGTAATCACAATACTCAATAGGTCTCAATAGCCCAAACAAACAAGATTCAGTTAGGAGAGAGGCCTGTCATTTCCACAGTGATGGTCTTTGCATACAGAAGACTCACTTTATTAGTTTAAAAACACTCCAAGATTCATGCTTAATACCACACCCCATATCTATATGTCTAGCATTATAGCTAAGAAACAGGGAGAGTTGATTGTATTTGATAAACGACTGTGCAAAAAGGTGTGTGAGATAAAAAATTGCAACAGCCACCTCTTTATTCTCCAGGGCATTTGCCAAAATGCATAGTAGACCCTTAGTGGTCTGCTATGTATTTTGGGGGACCTTTAAAGTTTGTGTGCTGTTTTTTTTCTTTAAAAAAATCCAAGAGGGAAATGTCATTAGCCAGCACTTTAAAAACACATTTTTCCTTTGTAAATTTCAGTGCATTGGTACATTTTCCCCAGGGCAGTGCTCGCTTACTATGCTATTATTTTAACAACCTCTTGCCTATTAGCTCCGAAAATGGGTATTTTTTATTTGGCAGATTTGCCCCCAATGATTTCAGTGGGGGCTCAGGTTCAGCTCTTTTGAAGTTCTCCAAACCCTGCTTGAACCAAATCCAGGAAAGTTCAGCTCATCTCTACACTTTCTAAGACAAGAGAATCTTGTCTTCCTGATAAGACAAGATAATCCAGTGAGGAGTTTTGCCCCCCCAAAAAAATTAAGAGTCAGCAGACACAAATACTGTAGTTGCTGACTTTTAATATTAGGGCACTTACCTGTCTAGAGACCCAGCGATATCCTCACCCCAAGCCGATTCTTCAATTGGCTGTTGGGTGCTGGCACTGCCATCTTTTCCCCCTGATGAAGTCACGTGACGTAACGCGTAGGGGAGGGGCTCTGACGTCACGTCGTTGTCTCGGACACAGCACAGCATGGCAAGTATAGCAGAAACCGCAGGACAGGCTGAAAAACTGCCTTACTCTGAGCCAATGCTAAAAACTCTGGAACTTGCGGCAGCAAATAAAGCCTCAATTTTAAAAGGATAAAGCACTATGATGTTTTTGTTCCTTCATACAATCAATCTGTGATATATTGGAGAGAAATCAGTATAGGAGGAAGGAGACCTCTGGAGGAAAAAGTGAAATATCCATCCAGCCATCAAATCCTGATCAGCAGCAGGTACAATCACTGCAGAGATCCCAGGTGTTTTAAGATCTAGTACAATCATCCCATTTGCCATCTGGAATATCCTAAGCAGGAGGATCATCCCAGCAGTCCTATGAGGACAAAAAGCTAGTTTTTGCCTTTTTATAAGGCAAAACCTGAGGTGAGCGCATAATAAAATCACAGTGCACGTGGATTATGGGAGCGGCATTTCACCATCACAATTTATATTGAAAGAGGACTGTCTATGAGCACAATTTTCATATATATTGTTTTTATCACTATCATTATTCACTATTATCACCAGCACAGTATGCGTTATTTATTTATGATGTTATAGGCAGTAGGTAATTCTATTTTATACACCAGATATAAGTATATATATATCATTTTTTACTTTGTCATTTGAAATAGTGAATATTATAATTATTTATACACAGGAGCGCGGCACAATTTATATATTTAATTTTCTCACAGAACACTGTCTAATGAGTAGGTGTGAGTGCAATGTGATTTATGAATGGGCCGCAATCCTCTGGGACCTGTGAAATGTCCCAGAGGTCTGTGGGGGATGGAGGGGGGGGGGGACCTCTGTCTCAGTTCACTGGAAGGCATGTATTTTGGAAAAGCATTATTACCAGTTGTCTTGTTTATTAATTCATAAAATATTGCACTCCAGTGTCAGCTGCACATCATTGATCTTGACTGGTTTTCTGACATTGAAAACAGTGGACTACACCTGTGAAATGTATTTTAGCATGGTCACAGACTTCAGTGTCCACTCAAGGATCACATAACAGGGTGACAACACAGCAGCAAAATTTTTAGATAATTGTCACTTCATAACAAGTTGTTCCACAACAAAGATCTTTATAGCAGGATCAACAGGTTTTATTTCAACCACTTCCTGACCGGCCTATATTAAAAAAAAAAACAAGTACTGAAGGATGCCAGGAGTTCCAGGAGGATGCCATAAGACATCCTCCCATCTGTGCACCTTGTGCATGCCCTAGGGGGTACGCATCAGTGCAATCTGTGCCCGGCCCTAATACCATGTGATCGGTGTGACCAATTACAGTGATCACATGGAAGTTGTCAACAAAAGCTTTTATTCATAACCACAGTGATCACATAGTACAGTGGCCAATCACAGCTTTACAGTAGTAAGCAAGGTTTCATGAATGAAAACTTTGAACAGTGTTGGAGATTGCCTATTACAGTGATCATCACTGTAATAAGCAATAAAAGTTTAAAAAAATCCTGATCACAGTATGTAAAAGAAAACCTGTAAAAAAGTTTAAAAATATTGAAATTTTTTTTTTTTTTTTTTTTACATACTATAACCAGTTCTGTGTCCCTGATCACTGATGCACCAGTCATATGGTGATGCTGCACTGCTCTGGAGACAGTATGCAAAAACGTTTGCGAAAAAAAAACACACATTTCTTAATTTTCCCAAAAATTGTGACAAACAATTACAACTTCATAAAACTCACCATGTTGTTTACTAATTACCTTGAGGTGTCTACTTTCCAAAAAGTGGTCGCTTTGGGGGTATTTGTGCTGTCCTGGCATTTTAGAGCCTCAAGAAACAAGATAGTACATCGGGTCTGATCAAATTTCAAATATATATATATATATATATACCATTGTTTGTAGACTCTATAACTTTCATACAAACAGTGGTGTGTCATCCATGGTTGAAAGGTATGCGTTGCACATGGGCCCTGAAAGGGTTACCCATTGTGCTCGGACCCACAGGGCAACAATGGATGATACAAAGCTGTGTCCTGCATCTGTCACTCTCTGGCTTCTGGTTTTGCACCTCCACTTCCCACCTCTGCTCAGTGTCCACCACTTTGAATAATTGGTTGCCAGGACTGTCTAGCATCCTAACAACCAATCAATTCCAAGCACAGGCCCTGGCAGAGAAGAAGGATGTAACTTCCTCCTCCCTGCTCCCCCTCTGAGTGCCCCGCCTCCCGGCTTCCACCCTGCAGACAACAGAGCCAACTAAGGTGAGGGGACCTGCTGGGTCACTGTCTGAGTTGAGAGTGGAAGACGAGAGGCACAGACTCTGTCAGTGTATGTGTGTCACTGTGGCAGCCAGGGAGATAGGGTGTCTTCTCATGTAGACATGCTCAGTCATGCTGTGTGGGAGGCACTCTGGGAAGCCGCTGAGAAAAGAGAGCCCAGCCTATGCTGGGATTTTTAGAGTAATTCTGATGTAAGGGGGTCTCTGGTCAACAGAGTCCCCCCTTACATCAGAGTTTTCAAGGGTTCCCCCTTACATCAGAGTTCCCCCTTACAGTGTATATAAAGGGGGACTAAGATGTAAGGGGGAACTCTGCAGACTCTGATGTAAGTGGGATCTTAGAGGACTGTGATGTAACCAGGACTCTGGGAATGCTGGTAACCAGAGACCCCTTTACATCAGGGTTCCCCTTTACACCAGAGTCCATAGTGTTGGATTTTTAGACACATATAATACTTCTTCTAGTGTCTTGAGGCGATTATGAATGAAAGAGCCATTGAAATAAAAAATGAAGTGTGATTTTATTCTATCACACAATGGTGTCAAATAAACAATGTAAAGCGTATTATGAACAGTTCCATGTAGATAAAACTACTGTAATAATGACAAGCAAACGTTTAAAGAAAAGTCACCATTATCTGTCATGGCTGTTCTGTCCTTGCCATGTGCGATACTCCATGCTGTCCTTCTCAATGACTTTGTGAAGAAGGAGAAGCCGGACGTGACTATATTGTAACCGGAAGTGATCTCAGTATGCACCTGTTGCAGCTTCTCAGACGTGTGTATGCAAGTCATGTAGCGCGTAAGTGTGTGTGTGTGAGTGAGTGTCTCTCTGTCCGTTATCCGATGGTCTTTTATGAGGCAAATGTACGTCATAGTTAGTGATCTTAATACCTTCTATGGAAATTATTACTGCTTAGCAAAGCCATTTCATAAAAGGGAAGGATGCTATACATATGATGTTTGATGGACAGGAACATATGTATGCTGATGTACCAATGATGTAACCC
>CATNWA010002387.1:0-23156 GCA_951230385.1 Staurois parvus
GGGTTATGCAATGGCCAAGTCAGTCACTGACCTGAATACGATTGAGCATGCATTTCAACTTGGCTGAAGACAAAACTGAAGGGAAAATGCCCCAAGGAACAGCAGAACTGAAGACAGTTGCAGTAGAGGGCCTGCAGAGATCACCAGGGATGAAACCAGCGTTTGTGCTGTCTATGCGTTCACACTTCAGGCTGTAATTGTCTGCTAAGGATAATTTGCAAACAAGTATTAAAAGTGAAAGTTTTGATTTATGATTATTATTCTGTCCCTTACTTTTGGTCCCTTGTCCAAGTGGGAGGCACATATTGCCAAAGTGTTGTCATTCCTACACCGTTCACCTGATTTGGATGTAAATACCCTCAAATTAAAGCTGGACAGTCATGCAGTTAAAGCACATCTCTTGTTTGTTTTCATTTCCAAAATCCAGTGTGGTGGTGTATAGTGCCAAAAATGTTAGATAGAATTGGTGTCGATTGTCCCAATATTTATGGGACCCTGACTGTTATATATATTATATTATCTATATATATATATATATATATACACACTCACAACACAGGTGAAACCTCGAAAAAATTAGAATATCGTGCAAAAAAAAAAAAAAAAAAAAAATAAAAAAAAAAAAAAAAGAAAAAAAAAAAAAAAAAAAAAGAAAAAACAAAATAAGTTCATTTATGTCAGTAATGCATCTTAAAAGGTGGAAACTAAATATATGAGATAGGACTCATTTCACTGCAAAGGCAAGATGAGTTCAAGCCGTTGATTTTGTCATAATTGATGATGATTCTGGATTAACTAGCTCATGTTAAACCCCAAATCCACAATCTCAGAAATATTAGAATATAAACATGCAAATCAGTAAAAACCATGGAGTGTACATAGAACAATTACTCGGACCTCTGAAAATGTTTTTATAAGCATGCATATGTATCTCAGTACTTTGGTTTGGCCCCTTTCTGCAGCAATTTACTGCCTCATTGCAGCGTGGGCATGGTAGCTATCAGCCTGTGGCTCACTGCTGAGGTGTTATGGAAGACCAGGATGCTTCAATAGCGGCCTTCAGCTCTTCTGCATTGTTCGGGTCTCCATGTCTCTCATTCTTTTCTCTTGGCATATGCCCCATAGATTCTCTATGGGTTTCGGGTTCAGGCGAGGTTTGCTGGCCAATTAAGCACAGTAATCCCATGGTCATTGAAAGACCAGGTTTTGGTTGCTTTTGGCAATGTGGGCAGGTGCCATGTCCTGCTGCCAAAATGAAGTCTGCACTCCTCTTAAAAGCTCGTATGCGGATGGAAGCATAAATGCAGTGCATCCAAAATCTACTGGTAGACGGCTGCGTGGACCCTGGACTTAATGAAGCTACAGTTGACCAAACACCAGCAGTATGACATGGGCTCCCCAAAATCAACACAGACTGTGGGGGAAAATCTTCACACTGGACTTCACGCATCTTTGCAGTGCGTGTCTCTCCATTCCTTCCTCCATGCTCTGGGTCCTTGGTTTCCAAAATGAGATGCAAAAGTTGCTGCTCATCAGGAAAAGAGGACTTTGGGACCACTGAGCAAAAGGACCAGGTCTGTTGTTTCTTTAGCTCAGGTAAGACGCTTCTGATGTTGTTTGTTGTTCAGCAAGCAGGCATGACAAGTGGAATACGGCCATTTGAAAGCCTATGTCCGGATCTGTGTGTGGTTGGATCTTTGGATGCACTAACTCCAGCCTCAGTCCACTCCTTGTGAAAGTCGCCCAACACTTTTGAATGGCCTTTTCCTGACAATCTCTTCATAGGCTGCGGTCATCCCCTGCTGCTTGTGGCACCTTTTTCTTCCACACCTTTTCCCTTCCACATAACTTTCTATTAAGGTGTGCTTTGATTACAAGCAATTTGGGAACACTCCAAAACTTTTTTGCAATTACCTTTGAGGCTTTGCCTCCTTATGGAGGGTTTGTTCAATGATGGTTTTCTGCACAACTGTCAGGTCAGCAGTCTTTCCCATGATTTGTGTGATTCCTACTGAACCAGACTAAGAGACCATTTAAAGGCCTCAGGGAAACCCTTTGCAGGTGTTATGGCTTAAAATAATATTAGATGATTTAGAGTGGGACACTTTGAGCCTAGAATATTGCCACCTTTGTCACTATATCCTAGTGTTGCTGAGATTGTGGAATTTGGGGTTTTCATGGGATGTCAGCCATAATCATCATAATTATGACAAATCACAGCTTGAACTATCTTGCTTTGCATGTAATGAGTCTATCTAATATATTAGTTTCACCTTTGTTTTTTTTTTTTTTTAGTTTTTTTTTTTTTTTTTTTTGTTTAGTTGGCTTGCGGTGTACTGAATATAAATGAACTTTTGGCACCATTTATTAAAATTTTTTGAGGTTTCACCTGTATATATAAAAGGGGTCAGTAAAGTGCTTCCATTTACACATTGCATAGACTTAAAAACGTAATATTATTCTTCCATTACATTTTTAATTGGTGCACGAAATCGCATTGGGTGGACTGACGTGTTGACGTCACGCTTGCCGGGTCCATTTGTTCCAGGACGGCGGCCCCATTCTTGGTTATTGTGGCTATATTTTTTGTTTTTTTGTTTTTTTTCTTAGTGGAATGCTGTTTTATGCATTAATTTTAAATAAATACTACACTATGATACACTGTTTTTCGGGGCTCCGTGTGGTGTGCTTTTCCTTGGAAGATGTAACTGAACCAATAGATGTCGGAGAGTGGATAACACAGATCTCTTGTTATATTTGCTACGAACAAGTAGCCCTCTATGGTGAGTACATAGTGGTTGGTGGATTGCACACTGGACTCAGAGCACTGTGTGGAACCGAAAACACGATTTGTCATGATATTACTAGTATCACATCACTGATATACATATTTATACTGGAAGGACTTTTTGTTTAATACCATATTGGTTTGCATTGATTTACAGTGGGGATCGAAAGTTTGGGCACCCCAGCTAAAAATTTGTATTAATGTGCTTAAAGAAAGCCAAGGGAAAGATGGAAAAATCTCCAAAAAGGCATCAAATTACAGATTAGACATTCTTTATAATATGTCAACAAAAGTTAGATTTTATTTTCCATCATTTACACTTTCAAAATAACAGAAAACAAAAAAATGGCGTCTGCAAAAGTTTGGGCACCCTGCAGAGTTAATATCTTGTACTGCCCCTTTGGCAAGTATCACCAGCTTGTAAACGCTTTTTGTAGCCAGCCAAGAGTCTTTCAATTCTTGTTTGAGGTATCTTTGCCCATTCTTCCTTACAAAAGTCTTCCAGTTCTTTGAGATTTCTGGGCTGTCTGTCACGCAATGCTCTTTTAAGGTCTTATCCATAGATTTTCAATTATGTTGAGGTCAGGAGATTGTGAAGGCCATGGCAAAACCTTCAGTTTACGCCTCTTGATGTAATCCCCCGTGGATTTTCGCATAGGTGTGTTTAGGATCATTATCCATTTGTAGTAGAAGACATCCTCTCGTTAACTTCAGCTTTTTCACATTCGGATGCATCAAGTTACCATCCAAATTTGCTGAAAATTTTATTGAATCCATTTTTCCTTCTACTCGTGAGATGTTCCCTGTGCCACTGGCTGCAAACACAACCCCAAAGCATGATTGATCCAACCCAATGCTTAACAGTTGGACAGAGGTTCTTTTCATTAAATTCTGTGCCCCTTCTTCTCCAAACGTTACCTTTGCTTATTCCAGCCAAAAAAGTTAAATTTTAACCTCATCGGTCCACAGAACTTCTTTCCAAAATGCATCAGGCTTGTCTATATGTTAATTTGCAAAGTTCAAACGAGATGATTTTTGTGTGGTGAGGATGTAGAACAGGTTTTCTTCTGATGACTCTTCCATGAAGACCATATTTGTACAAGTATCTCTTTATAGTGGAATAGTGTACCACAACTCCAGTGTCTGCCAGATCTTTCTAGAGGGATCGTGCAGTCAAACATGGGTTTTGAATTGTTTTTCTCACAATCCTGCGAGCTGTTCTGTCTGATATTTTTTTTGGTCTTCCAGATCTTGCTTTAACTTCCACTGTTCCTGATGACTGCCATTTCTTAATTACATTCCGAACAGAGGATAATGACATCTGAAAACGCTTTGCTATCTTCTTATAGCCTTCTCCAGCTTTGTGAGCGTCAACTATTTTCAGTTTCAGTTTTCTAGACAACTGCTTAGAAGAACCCATGGTGCTGATTGTTGGGGCAAGGTCAGATGAGTCTGGGCATTTAAAACCTTTGAGATTGACATCACCTGGTCTTCCCAGACGATGATTGAGAACAATCCATGACACTGGCATGTCTCAGCTTGGCAAAGGGGGCAGTGCATGCTATAAATTCTGCAGGGTGCCCAAACTTTTGCAGACACCATTTTTTTTGTTTTCTGTTATTTTGAAAGTGTAAATGATGGAAATAAAATCTAACTTTTGTTGACATATTATAAGAATGTCTAATCTGTAATTTGATGCCTTTTGGAGATTGTTCCATCTTTCCTTGGCTTCTTTATGCACATTAATACAAATTGTTAGCTGGGGTGCCCAAACTTTCGATCCCCACTGTATATGTATATTTATACCTTTATGACACGATTTCACTTTATATGCTTTATGCGCTGCACCTTATATATATTTATTTATTGAGATTTGTTGTCACTATCGCTGGTGCTAGCTGCTCCTACTTGTATAGTGCTCTCAATTTGCATTTTGAAGTTAGAAGCTGATTGGCCACCATGGACCAGATTCTGAGTGCTCCAGTTTTAGTAAATCTCCCCCAATGTATCTATGTATACACCAAACCTGGCTGATACCCTGGAAGCTGGAAATCATTGTAAGACACCACTACTTGAGTGTTCTCCACTTGCTTCCAGGTCCCTTGTTTTCTGCTTACTGAACGCAGGTTAGCCGTTCGGCATGGGTACCATTCAGGGAATGCTTTAAATTTCCCAAATTAATTCAAAGTATTCCATGATTTGATGAGGCGGAGAGGCAGGGTAGTGACTTCATGTAACTATGTATAAAATTCCCATGCCTGGAATTATTCTTTAAGATACTGCATAGGATACGCCAGTGTAAAACAGGCCAGCAGCCGGACAGAATTAATCAGAGATAATAGGCCTAACCAGTGTATGCATATCTTTTATTTTATCTATGGGGATAGAGAGCTACTGTGAATGTAAGTGATATCGTGTAATATACTGTAGCATTCTTTTCACTAGCCACCCCTGAAAACCAATGTAAGGAAGTCCTCCCCCACTGACCACCAATGTAAATATGCATTTCATCAATAATCACCAACTTAAGGGTATACTTCTCCACTGACAACTAGTTTAAAGGGTCAGTTGTCTACTGACTACCATGGCAAAGGCACTTCACTGCCTACAAATGTAACAGGGCATTCTTTTCACTAGCTTCCAACATAGCATGGCATTCTACCCACTGACCACAAATGCTACGGGGTATTCTTCCCACTGCCCACTAGTGCCATGGGGCACTTTTCCAATGACCTCCAATATAAAGGGGTACATTTCTACTGGCCACCAGAACAAGAGGGGAGTATCTCTGCTGACCAGCAATGTAAAGATACAGTACACTATAATTTTTACTATCTGTGTTTCTTTCTGGCTACTATTATTTTTCTGATTACTAAAAAAGATGTGGTACATTTTGTCACACGTTCTGGCATTGGTTTAGGGAAGTGGTGATCAACATATTTAAAGTGGTTGTGAAGGCTGAAGGTTTTTTAACTTCGTGCATTCTATGCGTGAAGGTACAAAACCTTGTGTGTGCAGCAGCTCCCCCAGCCCCCTCAATACTTACCTGAGTCTCATCACGATCCAGCGATGTGAATGGCAGCCTCAGCTGCTCTGGGTCTCTGCCTCCTCATTGGCTGAGACAGCCAGCGGAAGCCATTGGCTCCCACTGCTGTCAGTCACAGCCAGTCAGCCAATGAGGAGAGAGAAGGGGTGGGGCCAAACCGTGGCTCCGTATGTGAATGGACACCAGGATCAGCGGGTGCACCCATAGCAAGCTGCTTGCTGTAGGGGCACCCGACAGACAGGAGGAACCAGGAGAGCCTGCGGGGGACAAGAGAAGAGGAGGATCCAGGCTGCTCTGTGCAAAACCACTGCACACAGCAGGTAAGTATGGACATGTTTGTTATTTTACAAAAAAAAGTGTTAATAAACCCACAACAGTAAAACAGTCTGTATATGCAGTAAAGCATGCTTGTTATACTCATTGTAGAACCTAAGGGGTTAATCCTCCACATTGTATAAAAAGGCTGTCTGATCCTGTCTTTTCTGATCCTCCCCTTCTTCTACAGTACCCAATCCATCGTCTGATAAAACAGAGCCTTGGGGCAAGCTGCCCATACTCAGTTTGGTGTGTATTGCTAGAGCGCTTTTTTTTTTTTTTTTTTCTTGGGAGAGTGCATGTGATCGACTCCGGGCCAGTCAGCGCTGTCCAGAGGATCAGGGGTCCTGCAGCCTCATAGAACAGTCAGAGGAGAACGAAAACTCCTCCTACAAGCTTTAACCAGTGCTCAGCCGGACGCTGATAGAAGTCACAAGACTGCTGATGAGAAAAGGTATTTAACAGTTTATATTTATTAAAATAATTGCATCTCCATGTTCTGTATTGTAGGAGACCAGATAGAGTGAATGCAGGGTCCTGGGTTTAGTAACACTTTAATACAGGGGGGTTCATGTAATGCTACGTTAAGCTGTCAGAGACTGTAGACATGCAACAGGAGATGGTCAGAGACTGCAGACATGCTACAACTCATTGTCAGAGACTGTAGGCATGCTACAGAGACCATACATGACAAAATGTACTTCAGAAGATGTTGTAGACAGCCTTGAGGAGACAAATTACCTGAGACTGCTAGACAACACTGCTATTACAGTCTGTTTACAAACTGATGCTTCCATATTTGCAGGGGCGTCCCTAGGGTTGGTGTCACCCGGTGTGATAACACTGGGTGACACCCCCTCCAACGATCCCCGCAGAATGGATCGGATCTGCGGATTGAGCATAATGGATCGGAGTCTGATCTGAGAAGCTCTGAGGGGCACCAGACATTTACAGCATATACACCAACTGTGCTTGTGCTAGCTATACGTGTACTATTCTTGATATATCTGAATGCTTTTTTCTGATTTTTACACAATAATCTTCTATTGCATTTTCAATTATTGGCAGTGTTTATGTTATGTGCATCTGGACCTTTGTTCTGTGTTTATGCCAAATATACCACAAGAAACTATATTAGAATGAGGTAAATTAACCTAGCAATTGTGTATTGTTTGACAATAACCTAGAAAAAACAAGCATTCCACTTTACAGGTTAGTAGCAACTGATCTTTTTGTTTCTACTGCCATCTAGTGTGTATTTTGTATGCAGTATTTGTAATGTGATTGTAAATGCTTTTTTTTTCTTTGTCAAAAGTTTTTATTGAGACGCAGATCAATACAAAACAACTGATCCCTGTGCAGGGATACAGATCAGTATGTAAAGAGATGAAAAAACAGGCGGTATCTATAACATTTTCAGAGAATTAGAATCAGTATAATGCCGTCCTGTGACCGAGGTCACCATGTGGCTTCCATGTCCCAGGGACAAAGCCAGGGAGGATAAACAGTAGTCAAAAACGACAACTCTCTAGCGTTTCATTTAACAAGAGAGACAGGACAGAGGTGTAAACCAAAGGGAAAAGGAATTAGAAAAAAGAGAGCAGCCATGCCGGGAATGTAGTAGAAGAGAAAAATAGCCTCCTGCTGGCCTGGGTCATGGTTGGGAGTTAGAGGACCCTAAGCCCAACAGGGATAGGGTAGGGGACTCATAAGTCCACCGAGGATGCCAGATGTTCAGGAATTTAGCATGTGAATCACAAACAATACTGGCCATCTTTTCGTGTAACATCAAAGTGGTCAGGGTAAGTTTGACCTTACAGAAAGGGACAGAGGGTGATCTCCATGCTTTGGCAATGACCCATTTAATGGCAATGAAGATAGGTGGCTAGCTTCTGTTGATGGACATACAGTTGTGTTTAAAATAAAAGCAGTCAGACATCACTAACCTGATCAATCACTGTTTTTGGTAGAAATGATATTTCTAAACGGCAAATAATTTACTAGCAGGTGTAGTAGAGTAATAGAAATCCAACAGACCCAACAGTGATGACATGCATGCTGCTGATTCTGTGTAATTGAATCACTAATTGAAAGGGGCATGTTCAAAATAATAGCAGTGTGGAGCTCTATTAGTGAGGTCATTCATTCTTTGAAAAACAGGTGGCAATTATTGCCCTTATTTAAGGAAGGAAGGCAGCAAATATTGTACATGCTGGTTACAGTGCATTTCTCTCTGAAATTCTGAGGAAAATGGGTCGTTCCAGACATTGTTCAGAAGAACAGCGTACCTTGATTAAAAAGTTGATTGGAGAGGGGAAAACATATAAAGTGCAGAAAATGATAGGCTGCTCCGCTAAAATGATCGCAAATGCTTTAAAATGGCAACCAAAACCTGAAAGACGTGGAAGAAAGCGAAAAAAACTACCATTTGAATGGATAGAAGAATAGCCAAAATGGCAAGGACTCAGCCAACAATCAGCTCCAGGAAGATCAAAGAAGGTGTAAAGTTACCTGTGAGTACTGTTACAATTAGAAGACGCCTATGTGAAGCCAAGCTATCTGCAAGAAGCCCCGCAAAGTCCCACTGTTGAAAAAAAAGACGTGTGCTGAAGAGGTTACAATTTGCCAAAAAGCACATTGACTGGCCTAAAGAGAAATGGCACAACATTTTGTGGACTGATGAAAGTAAGATTGTTCTTTTTGGGTCTAGCGGCCGGAGACAGTTTGTCAGACGACCCCCAAACACTGAATTCAAGCCACAGTACACTGTGAAGACAGTGAAGCATGGTTGCGCAAGCATCATGATATGGGGATGTTTCTCATACTACGGTGTTGGGCCTATTTATCGCATACCAGGGATCATGGATCAGTTTGAATACATCAGAATACTTGAAGAGGTCATGCTGCCTTATGCTGAAGAGGAAATGCCCTTGAAATGGGTGTTCCAACAAGACAACGACCCCAAACACACCAGTAATCGTGCAACATCTTGGTTCCAGACCAGCAAGGTTATGGAGTGGCCAGCCCAATTCCCGGATCTTAATCCAATAGAAAACTTGTGGGGTGACATAAAAAATGCAGTTTCTGAGGCAAAACCAAGAAATAGAGAAGAACTTTGGAATGTAGTCCAATCATCTTGGGCTGGAGTACCTGTTCACAGGTGCCAGAAGTTGGATGACTCCATGCAACACAGATGTACAGCAGTTCTCAGAAACAGTGCTTATACAACTAAATATTAAGTGATTCAAAAGAAAGTAAAATCTTCAAACATTTTTCAGTTTATATAGTGAATGTTTGAGTTTGTAAAGAAGAATACAAACACTGCTATTTTTTTTGAACAGTCTAATATTCACTTTTCTTCAATTTTTTTAGAGGAACAAAACAAATTTGATATATTTTTCTTCATGTTTTGCTTTGGAATAGAATGTGTAGTGTTCTCCATGCATTTGTGTGTATGGAAATAAAAGCTATTAGAAGGATTTTGAGCTTTATTCACTTTTTTCAACACACTGCTATTATTTTGAATACAACTGTAAGTGAAGTGTCCTTGTCAGGAATGGACTGGCCAGCAATGGTGGGAGTCACCTGCCTTATGATCTGCAGTACCAGGGCTGGCCAGCAGGTGCTCCCAGCAATCAGAGACTCAACCTTGCAGCCAGCTAACACCTGGAACTGATTATACTGGTGTATTTAAGGGATGGCCAGACCTACAGACTCTGCCTTGTGTGTGTGTTTTCCTGGGCCCTGTATCCTGTCCCTGCATCCTGTTTCTGTTCCTGTTCCTGTCGCTGACCCTGTCTGATCTGATCTCTGCTGACTTCTCCTGCTCTGACCCTGGCTCGCTCCTGACCATCCCTCTGCCTGACCCTCTGTACCTCGCTGTCTGCTACCTGCTGAACCTGGCTTGTGACCCCGACCATTCTCCGCTTGCTCCCCCTGTACCTACCTGCCCGATTGATATTGACCCGGCCTGCCTGACGACGCTTGCATTGTATGTACTGTTATCTGTGGGTGGTTGGTTTGGTTTGTTTGCACTGTATTATGTTTTAGTATTGCACTGCGTTTATGTTTGTATTGTTAGTGTTAATAAATCGTATTGTTTATAACTTATCTGAAGCCTGCGGTTTCCCTGCGTCAGTCACACACCTCTGGTCACACCCCGGAGCCCTGACATTACACCAAGGCCAATCCTGACCAGAAGTGGCTGCACAGGGAAGCCCATCTTGGTTTTGTTGATGGGAAGGATGGATCTGGATGAGGGTTGTGTATTTATATCTGCTAGTGTTTGATGACAGGGAGTATGCTTATCAAACTCTGAAGGAGTATCTCAGGGATGAACTGCTAGAATGTATACGGCTCGCTCATGTTCTAGTAGATCAGGGCACAGAGTTCTCTGAGGTGCAGCCATTGATTGAGGTTTGTGCTGAGTTGGTTTCATCTGGTACCCCCGAATGCAGGGATGAATTTTTGCCGCCATTTAGTGCAGACCAGGTAGAGTCCCTGGTATGGTTATTAGAGGATGATGTGGATTACTTTCTGGAGCGTTATTCCACATGTTCACCACAGGTATTAAGGGATTGTATAAACGCAGTGCAGTCTTTGGTCAGACAGGCTTTGTGTAAGCTGAGCTTTGTTCAACCCATACTGCAGACATGGACAGACTTGTTGCACCCAGCCTCAGTCAGCTTACAAAGACCCAGTCCTGCTTCCAATGTATTTCCTCAAAGCTCTATTCCTGCATTCCCAACAGCTCCTCCTGCCCTGCTATCTACTGCATGTCAGTACCCTGTTCCCACTCGCTGCACCTATCCTGCCTTTAACCCTGTAAAGAAGCCCTCTGTAGCGACTGTTCCTTCCCTGTTCCATCCTCCAGCTCTTCTCTGTCTCCAGCTGCTCCATTCGTTTGCAGACCTGCGTTTACTTGCAGTGCCCCAGTAGTTAAAACCAGAAAAAAGCGAAAATTCTTTCCAACCAGTACCATCCTGCCAGTATCCAAACCGGTGAGCCTGCCGTCTGAGAAGCTGCCTTCCGTGGTTCAACCTGGTGCCTCGGCACCCGCACTTCAGCCTGATGCCTGTACCCAGCCTGATGCCTCTACTCAGCCTGATGCCTCTACTCAGCCTGATGCCTGTACCCAGCCTGATGCCTGTACCCAGCCTGATGCCTGTACCCAGCCTGATGTCTCTACTCAGCCTGATGCCTCTACTCAGCCTGATGCCTCTACTCAGCCTGATGAACTGATCCAGCCTGATGATCCTATTAGGCCAGTTGACCCGATGCCCGCTGTCGAGCGAGACTATCCAATGCCTGGTGACCCGGGTGCCCACTGCCTTGCCAGATGACGCGGTGCCCGCTGGCAAGCCAAATGACCTGATGCCTGGTGACTTGGTGACCCGATGCCCGCTGTCGAGCCAGACAATCCGGTACCTAATGACCCGGTGCCCGCTGTCGTGTCAATGGACTCAGAGCCCACTGTCATGCCTGGTGACTTGGTGCCCACTGCCTTGCCAGATGACGCGGTGCCCGCTGTTGAGCCAAGTGACCTGATGCCTGGTGACCCGATGCCCACAGTCTTGCCAGACGACTCGGTGCCCGCTGTTCCGCCAGTTGACTCGATGCCCGCTGTTCCGCCAGACGACTCGGTGCCCGCTGTTCCGCCAGTTGACTCGGTGCCCGCAGTCTTGCCAGACGACTCGGTGCCCACAGTCTTGCCAGACGACTCGGTGCCCGCAGTCTTGCCAGACGACTCGGTGCCCGCTGTTCCGCCAGTTGACTCGGTGCCCGCAGTCTTGCCAGACGACTCGGTGCCCGCAGTCTTGCCAGACGACTCGGTGCCCGCTCTTCCGCCAGTTGACTCGATGCCCGCTGTTCCGCCAGACGACTCGGTGCCCGCAGTCTTGCCAGACGACTCGGTGCCCGCAGTTTTGCCAGACGACTCGGTGCCCGCAGTCTTGCCAGACGACTCGGTGCCCGCAGTCTTGCCAGACGACTCGGTGCCCGCTGTTCTGCCAGTTGACTCGATGCCCGCTGTTCCGCCCAGACGACTCGGTGCCCGCAGTCCTGCCAGACGACTCGGTGCCCACAGTCTTGCCAGACGACTCGAAGCCCGCTGTTCCGCCAGTTGGCTCGGTGCCCGCAGTCTTGCCAGTTGACTCGGTGCCCGCAGTCTTGCAGTTGACTCGGAGCCCACTGTCGTGCCTGGTGACTCTGTGCCCGCCGCTCTGCCTGAGGGCCCGAGACCTGTCGCCCCGCCTGGGGGTCCGGCGCCCGCCGCTCCGCCTGGTGGCCCGATGCCTGTCGCCCCGCCTGGTGGCCCGATGCCTGTCGCCCCGCCTGGGGCCCGGTGCCTGTCGCCCCGCCTGGGGGCCCGGTGCCTGTCGCCCCGCCTGGGGGCCCGGGTGCCTGCTGCTCCGCCTGGTGGCTCGGTGCCTGCTGCTCCGCCTGGTGGCCCGCTGCCTGCTGCTTCGCCTGGTAATCCGATGTGCCTCTGCCCGGAGTCCAGCCCGATGTGCCTCTGCCGGAGTCCAGCCCGATGTGCCTCTGCCCGGAGTCCAGTCCGATGTGCCTGATGCCCGGAAGTCCATTTCCCCCCCCCCCCCCCCCCCCCCCCCCCCCCCCCGGCCCCCCCCCCCCCCCCCCCCCCCCCCGATGTGCCTCTGCCCGGAGTCCAGCCCGATGTGCCTCTGCCCGGAGGTCCAGCCCGATGTGGCCTCTGCCCGGGAGTCCAGCCTGATGTGCCTCTGCCCGGAGTCCAGCCCGATGTGCCTCTGCCCGGAGTCCAGCCCGATGTGCCTCTGCCCGATGTGCCTCTGCCCGGAGTCCAGCACGATGTGCCTCTGCCCGATGTGCCTCTGCCCGGAGTCCAGCCCGATGTGCCTCTGCTCGATGTGCCTCTGCCCGGTGTGCCGCTGGCCAGAGTCCTGCCTGGTGTGGCCGCTGCCCGGAGTCCTGCCCGGTGTGCCAGTCTTTGATATCCCGCCAGTTACCATACCCGGGCGGTGGAACATTTTGCCCAGCTAGGACTGTTTGGAGCGTACCTGAGGCCGCTCCTTGAGGGGGGGGGTACTGTCAGGAATGGACTGGCCAGCAATGGTGGGAGTCACCTGCCTTATGATCTGCAGTACCAGGGCTGGCCAGGCGGGTGCTCCCAGCAATCAGAAGACTCAACCTTGCAGCCAGCTAACACCTGGAAATGATTATACTGGTGTATTTAAGGGGATGGCCAGACCTACAGACTCTGCCTTGGTGTGTGTTTTCCTGGCCCTGTATCCTGTCCCTGCAACCTGTTTCTGTTTCCTGTTCCTGTCGCTGACCCTGTCTGATCTGATCTCTGCTGACTTCTCCTGCTCTGACCCTCGGCTCGCTCCTGACCATCCCTCTGCCTGACCCTCTGTACCTCGCTGTCTGCTACCTGCTGAACCTGGCTTGTGACCCCGACCAATTCTCCGCTTGCTCCCCTGTACCTACCTGCCCGATTGATATTGACCCGGCCTGCCTGACGACGCTTGCATTGTATGTACTGTTATCTGTGGGTGGTTGGTTTGGTTTGTTTGCACTGTATTATGTTTTAGTATTGCACTGCGTTTATGTTTGTATTGTTAGTGTTAATAAATCGTATTGTTTATTTAAATTATCTGAAGCCTGCGTTTCCCTGCGTCAGTCACATACCTCTGGTCACACCCCGAGCCCCTGACAGTCCTGACAAACATGAATTTACTACCAATATTTAAAGTTCTAGAATAGAAGAGATTCTACATACACTTGATTCACTGCTAAATAGAAGTCCTGGAAAACATAAGAGACACGGGTAACTACAGCAATGACTCCGAAAAAAATCGGACCTCAATTTTTTGTGTTCTTTTCTTTAGGAGACTAAAGGATCATTCAGATCAGGCTGAATGTTTTAGTTATTTAAGGAATAGTTGTTTTGGGGATATGGTTGGGTATTCGTTATTATAATGTCATTATGATATTTAATTCCTGATTAGTTTGTACTTGTACCCTTTACTATTTAATAGTTGTAATGTTCAATAGCTGTGTCTATATCTTTGAATCATTTACACAATTCCTTTCTATAATTTTTATATCTCTTTGCTGAACTCTCCTATGGATCCTTAACAGGAACTTTAGTAGAATGAAAATAAGTAACTGGCTTATTGAAGTGCCTTAATTTTGGTAAAATCTGTTGTAACAGAGCTTTATTAATGTCAAGGTCCTACCTTTTCCCTGAGGTTATGTTACTCCATGTGCTGGTGGCTCCATCTTGGATTCTGCTGTGCATGATGGGAATCCTTTTATGCCTTCAGGTCTCTGTGGTCCATCCCCCAGAGGGGTGTGGCTGATGACATATAAGCCTGTGGCCCGCACATGCCTCTTTGCACTTGTGTCTTGTGTCTTTGTGTTGCTATTTACTCTGTTTCTGACTCTCGTGACTCTCCTGGTATCTGATTCGGCTTGGTGACTTGACTATTCTTTGTATTCTCCTTTGATCTGAACCCTCTGTTGCTGAACCCAGCTCGTGACCTGTGATTTCTCGTCTGCTGTCCTGTACTGTTTTGTCCTGTTGTTGTTGACCCGGCTTGTCTCACTACTCTTTTGTCTCTTCCACCAGATACACGCCATTGGGGCGGAACATTACCGCAGCTGAGGTGTCTCGGGGGCCGCGACCTGGTTCCTGGCTGCGTCAAGTCCATCCCAACCATCAGGGGGCCCTGGTGAAGGGCAGCCTGGGACTTAGACTACGCGCCCCCGAGGGACTTCGGTCTGTGGGTGGTGGTTGTCGTCAGCCAGTGCGTTACATTGTTAGGCCATGCCTGTCCGTTCCTCGGCCCCTGCCCTGACAATTAACCACTTCAATACTGGTCACTGTCATCCGCTTCCTGCCCAGGCCAATTTCCAGCTTTCAATGCCGTCACACTTTGAATGACAATTGCGCGTTAGGTCATGCAAGACTGTACCTATATGAAATATTTTTATCTTTTTAGAGAAAGATAGAGCTTTCTTTTGGTGGTATTTAATCACCACTAGGTTTTCCTACTTTTTGCTAAACAAAAAACTAAAGACAGAATGTTTAAAAACAAGTATATAAATAATGTTTTTCTTAGTTTTTGTTATACCAATTTTGCAATATAAGTAACTTTTCTTCTTCACTGATGAGGCTGCACTGATGGGAACCACTGATATGCTGCATTGATGATCAGTGTAAACCATGTACTGACAGCCTTGCCAGTTTTCGGCTTTCGCCTTTTCTCACACAAGTCATGTGAGGAAAGGACGGCCAATCATGGCAAGTCTGTTAATGTGATAGTGTTAGGAATGGACTGGCCAGCTATGGTGGGAGACTCACCTGCCTTTGTGATCTGCAGTACACAGGCCTTGTCCAGCGGGTGCTCCCATGCAATCAGGAGACTCAATCCGTCCAAGCCAGCTAACACCTGGAACTGATGCTGCCTGGGTTATTTAATGGATGGCCAGACCCACCGACTCTGCCTTGTGTTGTGTTTGTCCTGGGCCTGTATCTGTCCTGCATCCTGTTTCTGGCCCCTCTGGCCCTGACCCTCTGTACTACGCTGCCTTGTTACACCTTTTTTGAATCTCTGGCTTGTGACCCTGACCTTCCCTCTGCCTGACCCTCTGTACTACGCTGCTTGCTACCTGTCTTAACCTGGCCTGTGACTCCCGACCATTCTCTGCCTTTCTCCCCCTCGTACCTACCTGCCCAAATTTGATATTGACACGGCCTGCCTGACGGACGCTTGCTTGTATTTACTGTAATCTGTGGGTGGTTTTGGTTTGGTTTTGTTTGCAACTGTTATTATTCGTTTAGTATTCGCACTGCGTTTTATGTTTTGTATGGTTAGTGTTAATAATATTGTAAACTGTTTTATCACATATCCTGAAGGTCTGCTTTTTCCCTTCATCAGTCACACACCTCTGGTCATTTACCTGGTAGCTCCCTGGACATTACACCAAAGGCCAATCCTGACCAGAAGTGGCTGCACAGGGAAGCATCTGGTTGTGATGGGAAGATGGATCTTGATGAGGTTGAATATATATATTCTGCTGTGTTTGATGACAAGGAGTATGTTTCAAAAAATCTGGGAAGGGGGTATACCCCGGATGGAAAATGCTTGAAAGTATTTCGGCTCGCCATGTTCTGTAGGTTTAGGGCACCGAGTTCTCTGAGGTGCAGCCTTTTTATTGAGGGTTTTTGAGAGTTGGTTTCATTGGTTCCCCCGGGAAAGGGAGGGATGATTTTTTTCCACCATTTAGTGCAAAAACCAAAAGGGAGGTCCCTGGTGTGGTTATTAGAGGTTTATGTGGGTTAAATTTTGGGGCGGGGTTTTTCCAAAATTTTTCAACCCCGACACTAAGAGTTTGTTTAAACGCAGTGCGCTTTTACCAGAAAGGGTTTGTGTAAGCTCGGCTTTGTTCAAAACCATACTGCAGACCCTGGACCCGATTTGTTGCACCCAGCCCCGTCAGCTTACCCAAAGGGCCCAGTTTCCCGGGTTCTTTTTTTTTTTCCCCAAAACTTATTCCCTGCAATTTCCCAAACCCGCCCCCCTGCCCCGTATCTACCGCATGTCAGTACCCTGTTCCCATCGCTGCACCTATCTGCCTTTAACCCTGTAAAAGAGCCCTCTAGTAGCAACCGCTCCCTCTCCTGTTCCATTCCCTCCCAGTCCTTTCTTCCCTGTCCTCAGTGCTCCATTCGTTTGCAGACCCTGCGTTTCTTGCAGTGCTCCAGTAGTTAAAACCAGAAAAAAGCGAAAATTCGTTGCCAACCATTACCATCCTGCCAGTTGCCAACGTGAGCATGCTTCCGTGGTTCAGTGATGCTCTATCAGCTGAAGCTCTACTCAGTGAGCCTTACTCGGCCTGAAGCCTCTACTCGGCCGGAAAGCCTTTACTCGGCCTGATGCCTCTACTCGGCTGATGCCTTCTACTCGGCTGATGGCCTCTACTCAGCCTGATGCTCTACTCGGCCTGTTGCCTCTCTGCAGCTGATGCCACGGTACGCAGCCTGATGCCGGTACGCTGACGATGCCTTCTTTAGCCCGATTTCCTCTCCCCGGCCTGAAGCCCCCCCTACTCGGCCTGAAACCTTACTCGGGGCCCGATGCCTTCCTTTCTCCCCCTGATGCCTTATTTGGCCCGAAGGGCCCCTTTTCGGTGATGCCTTTTACTCGCCCGATGCCCCCTTTCTCGGCCTGTTTCCTCTTTCTCGGGCCTGAAGCCTTCCCGGCCCCGAAGCCTCATCAGCCCCGGGCGCCGGCATTCAGCCTGGAAAACCTTCCCACCCCCCGGGGATGAGAACTGTTCCAGCCTGAGATCCTTTTTAGGCCGGGTTTAATCCGGGCCCGGGTGTTGGGTCCGATGATCCGGGGAAAATGATCCCCGGTTTCCCCCTGTCGGCCCAAATGGGCCCCCCCATCCCCCCCCCCCTTTTGGGGCCCAAATGGCCCCCTGTCATACCTGGTGACCCCCATGCCCCGCGGGGCCCAAACCAGGAAAAATCCCCGGGACCCGATGAAAGTGTTTTCTGGGCGTGCCTTTTTTTGACTCGGAGCCCAAAGCCTTTCCGATGACGCCCGGGGGCCCCCCTTTTGGGGCCCCAAATTTACCCGATGCCTGGGGGACCCGATGCCCCCTTTTCCCGCCCGAGAAAACCCAAAGTTGAACCCCCGTGCCAGGGGGCATCCCCGTTGCTCCGGGGGCCCACGGTTGTGGGCCCGGTGAACCCCGGGGCCGCCGCCCCGCCCGGGGGCCCGAGACCTGTCGTTCCCTGGGGGTCCCGGCGCCCCCCCCCACTCCGCCTGAGGGGGCCGAGACCCGTCGTCCTTTTGGGGGTCCCGGGGCCCGCCCCCTCCGCCCCGAGGGTCGAGGAAACCCGTCGTCCGCCCCGGGGGGTCCGGCCCCGCCCCTCCCCTTGAGGGCCCCAGACCTTTTTTCCTCCTTGGGGGTCCGGCGCCCGCCCCTCCCCCTGGGGCCCCCCAGACCCGTCGCTCCGCCTGGGGGGCCGGCGCCGCCCCTCCGCCTGAGGGCCCGAGAAACCCGTCGTCCGCCTGGGGGTCCGGCGGGCCCCCCCGTCGTGAGGGCCCGAGGGCCCCGCGCTCCGCCCCGGGGGTTTCCCGGCCCCCCCGCCGCTCCCCCCCTGAGGGGCCCCGGGGGACTGTCGCTCCCCTGGGGGTCTGGCGCCCGCCCCCCCCGGCCCGAGGGGGCCCCCGGGGACCTGTCGTTTCCCTTTGGGGGGCCCGGCGCCCGCCCCTTTCCGTGGGGCCCGAGAAATGTCCCCTTTCCCTCGGGGGTTTTGGGCCCCGCCGCCCCCGCCGAGGGGCCCCAGACCGGGCGCTTTGCTGGGGGTCCGGGCCCCCCGCGGGCCCCCCCTCCCCCCCCCCTTTTTTTTTTTTTTTGGGGGGACGATGGGTGTCGCCCCCCCCCGGGGGGCCCCCGGGGCCTTTGCTTTCCCCCCCGGGGGGGGGCCCTGTGCTGTCCCCCCGGGGGGGGCCCCCCGGGCCCCCCCCCCCCCCCCCCGGGCGCCCCCCCGGGCCCAAAGGGTGTCGCCCCGCCCCGGGGGCCCCGGGGGCCCGCTGCTCCCCCCGGGGGGGGCCCATGCATGTTTGCCCCGCCCCGGGGGCCCGGTTTCCTGCTGCTTTCCCCCGGAGGGCCCGGGGCCTGCCCGCTCCGCCCGGGGGCCCCGGGGGCCTGGGTGCTCGCCCGGGGGCCCCGGGGCCTGTGCTCCCCCCGGGGGCCCCCGGGGCCCGCTGCTCCCCCGGTGGCCCATGCCTGCCCGCTTCGCCTGGTAAACCGAAAGTTGGGCCCCTGCCCGGAGTCCTGCCGATTTTGCCTTGCCCCCATGGCCCCTCCCCGGGGTTCCCCGGGGTGCCTCTGCCCGGTGTGCCCTTATCCCCTCGGGGGCCCGGGTTTTTGGGGCCCCCTTGGCCCGGGGAGTCCCCTGCGGGGGCCCTCCCGCCCGATGTGCCCCCTACCTGGGGCCCCGGAGGGCCTTTTCCTTGGCCCCAATGGGTTGGCCCCCCTTTTCTTATTTTTTTTCCTTTCCCCCCCCCCGGGGGTGCCCACTGCTCGATGTGCCCCTGCCCGGGCCCGGGGCCCCCCGGGCCGGGTTGCCGCGGGCCCGGGGAACCCCCCCCGGCCCCCCCTGTTGCCCCCCCCCCGTCTTTGTTATCCCGCCAGTTACCAGGGCCCCGGGGCGGTGGAACATTTTTGCCCCGCTAGGACTGTTTTTGGGCGTCCTGAGGCCGTCCCTTGGGGGGGGGGGGGGGGGGGTGGGGTTTTTAGGAATGGAACCCGGCCCGCAATGGTGGGGAAATCACCTGCCTTTTTATCTGCCAGTTTCCAGGGGCGCCAGCGGGTGCTCCCAGCAATCCCGAGACTTTAAAACCCTTTAGCCCGCTAACCCTGGAAACTGATGAAAGCCCGGGGTATTTAAGGGGGGCCCCGGACCCAAAGACCTGGCCCCTTTGGTGGTTTTGTTTTGTCTGGGGGGCCCCGTTTCGGGCCCGCATTTCCCGTTTCTGTCCCTCTGCCGACCCTCTGTACTACGCTGGCTTGTTATCTGTTTTGATTCTGGCTTTGGACCCATGGGACCATCCTGCCTGACCCTCTGTACTACGTGCTGCTACCTGCTGAACCTGGGCCTGTGACCCCCGGACATTCTCTGCTTCTACCCCCTGTACCATACCCTGCCCAATTGATATTGACCCGGCCTGCCTGACGACGTTACTTGTATGTAACCTGTTATCTGGGAGGGGCCCCGGCGTTGTGTGGCTTTCGGTCTTGTTCGGCTCCCCGAGTACTCGCGATGTTTAGCAGTCCAGTGACTTGCACCTCCCTGCGCTTTCCATGTCTTCCATGAGTATGGTTAGTGTTAATTAATTGTACTGTTTACCCATCACCGTTCACTCATGATGCTACTGCACGTTTCCCGAGCATCAGCAGTCAATTACTACACTCCCCCCCCTGCCTGGTATACCCAGGTGCCCACGCCCTCGACAGACTGAGCTGTGATGGTAAAGTCCAGCTGCATCACATGGTAAAGGGCTGCTGTAGATTGGCTCTTTACCCCGAATTCTATAATCAGCGTGTCCATAAGGGCTCAGTCAGCTATCTGTCTATACACGTGGCCCCTACACTGCCCCCTTCAGCGACCGACGGAATGTACACTTCGGAATATCATCGTCTTTAGTGATGCCAAAACCACCTCCTAAAACACAGAAGCTCCAACCGGCCAGCTGTGTAGCGCATGTTCTCGGCTATAAAGTCGAGTACTTGAAAGGGCTTAAAAAAACATGCTAACCCCCTAAAATCAAAAAAAAAATTAAACATGGTCAACAAAACCTGTGCTTGGTCCATGGAGGACCAAGTAAACAGGTTTACTTGAATACTCCTCTCACCCCTCGCAGCAGCACATACTTTGCGTTCTTTACTCCCTTCTCCCTCCATTTAGGTGACAGAGATTATGGGAAATACATGAAAGGTGTATGATTTGACTCCATGTGACAGAGCTTTTGTGTCAAACTCTTCATACTTTAGACTCCTAACTTTTAGGCCCTTGTTCACATCAAGTGCTGAGATGGGAGTTTTAGCCACTCCTGTTTTCTGCAAGGGAACACAACAAAAAACAACTTGTTCTCTATGTTGCGCTGTTTCACACCACAACACTGGTATCATGTAGATTTTATCGCTCAGGAATCTGCAATATGTAATGCAGTTTTTTTGTGTTGTGGAAAACAAAAACAAACATGACTATCAACATTGTGGTCGTGTGGTGTGAAACAGGACAACTACAAAATATTTGCTTTGTGTCCTTGCACATACATAACAAAATGACATAAGGTGAAGTCAAAAAATTAGAATATGCGTAAAAGTTCTTTATTTCAGTAATGCAACTTAAAAGGTAAACTAATATTGGATAGACTCATTACAGAAAAAGCAAGATAGTTAAAGCCTTGATTTGTCATAATTGTGAGATTATGGCTTACAGCTCATAAAAAACCCCCCAAAATCCACAATTCAGAAAAAAAAGATTGTAAAGGTGAAACAAAGTAAAGGTACTTAAAGAATTTAAAAGATAAACCCCTGCAAAGGGTTCCTGGCCTTTTAAAAGGTCCCCCTTTTGTCGGTTTTTAGTAGGAATCACAAAAATTTGGGAAAAATCGACCACAGTTTTGCAGAAAACCATCATTGACACCCCCCTAAAAGGGGAAAGCCCCAAAAAAGGGAAATTTCAAAGAAGTTTGTTCCCAAAGTGCTGTATCAAAGCCATTAATAGAAAGTTATGTGGAAGGGAAAAATGTGGAAGAAAAAGGTGCCAAGCAGCAGGGATACCGCAGCTGGTTGAGATTTTAGGAAAAAGGCCATTCAAAAGTGTTGGGACTTTTCCAAAGGGTGGATAGGCTGGAGTTTTGGGATCAAGAGCCACCACACACAGAAAGGTCCCGGGAAAAGGCTTCAAAATGTCGTTTTCCCCTTGTCAAGCCGCTCCGAAGAACAAAAAAAGTCGAAGCGCCTTTCCTGGGCTAAATAAAAACAACCCGGTCTGTTTCCTTGGGTCCAAATCCCTCTTTTTTATGAGAGCAATTTTGCCTTCATTTGGAAAACCAAGGACCCAGAGTAGGGGGAGGGGAAAGGGGAGGCAACCCCCTGCAAGATGCTTGAAGCCAGTTGAAGTTTCCACAGTCGTGTTGATTTGGGGGGGCCTGTCATCGCTGGTTTGGGCCACTGTGTTCTTTTGTCCCGGGTCAACCAGCCGTCTACCAGGAGATTTTGGAGACTTATGCTTCCTTCCCCAGACGAGCTTTAAGAGGATGTGACTTCATTTTGCAGCAGGACTTTGTACTCGCCCCACACTGCAAAAGCACCAAAAACTGGTTCAAAGGACCATGGGAATTACTGTTGCTTGATTGGCAGCAAATTCGCCTCCTGACTGAACCCCACGGAGAGAATCTTATGGGGCATTAGCCAAAGAGAAAGATGAGAGACATGAGAACCGAACATGCAGAAGAGCTGAAGGCGCGCATATTGAATCATACTGGTCATCCATAACACCTCAGCAAGTGCCACAGGCTGATAGCTTCCTGCTACGCTGCATTAACGGCAGTAATTGCTTGCAAAAGGGGGCCCAACCAAGTACTGAGTCTTATGATGCTTATACTTTTCAGAGGTCTGATATTGCTCATTTACAATCCTTGTTTTAATTGATTGCATGTAATATTCTAATTTTCGGAGATTGTGGATTTGGGGTTTTCATTGCGCTGTAAGCCATATTCTCATCACAATATCACAAATTCACGGGTTGGTTGTTAATTTGATCTATGCTTTGATGTAATGAGGTCTATCTATTATAATAGTTTCACCTTTTTAAATTGCATTCTGAATAAATGAACTTTTGCACGATATTCTAATTTTTTGATTTCACTGTATGTTAAACAAAAATTGCAAGTCAAAATTCTTTTTTTTCTCAGCAGTTTTTATGCACGTATGGTAAGAAAGAGGCCTCCCAAAATGCAATTCTGCCCCCAGCAGCCAAAAGAGCAGCATGGAGGAGAAACAAAAAGGGGACTGGAGCAAGTTACAAGTAAACCGGGTTTGCACAGCTGGCCATGCTCAATCCAGGTCACTGACTCAGGATTTTTTTTTTTTAAGAGACCCCCTCACTAAATTTAAAACTTATCTTGGTCATATTTTTAAAGTTATACATTATTTTTCACATTATTTCTAACCCACTCCAATCTTCCAATAATTATAAGAGTTTAAATTTTTTCCTTTGAAAATGCCCAAATATTTACTTCTTTGTTTTAAGACATGTTTTCTATGCCCTATGAGGCACAAAATTTAAAAGCCGCCTTCTGACCTACCGAGGCGAACGGGGGAGTTTCGGGGGGCGGAATCGTACAGGAATCACCCCCTTTAGGCAAAAATGTACAAGGAAAATGTAGTCCCCGGAAATTTACAGTAAAATAGCAGAAAGGAAGTACAAAGCAT
>CATNWA010002388.1:0-62956 GCA_951230385.1 Staurois parvus
AAGCAACAATTATTTTTGTGATAAACTCTGTACCAAAAGATTTTATTGAAAAATAGACAAAGGCATACAGCAGGAGCGCAGGAACTGCACATGAAAACAGAACGCACTAAGCTTGCTAAGCCAAATAAATGTCATGAACAGAAATATGTAATAACTGAACAAAATATCCTAAAACATAAGGGGTGAGATGCCACCATTAGTAAAGAAACAAAAGCACACGATTGATGTAAAAATCCAGTTCAAAGGTATATGGCACAGAATAGGGTTAATTTAGAACAATAGAGGGCTGAGGATAAAGGACTCCCAGATCTGAGTGGCAGCAGCTGTAAGTGTGAAGCTGGAGAGATTGGAATAAGGAGAGAAGACCACACGGGAAGAAAAGAAATAGATAGAAAAGAGTAAGCATCCTTCAAGGTGGAAAGACATGTAAGAGTCTCGGAGATGGAGAACATGTAGAAGATTGTAAAAGATTGCAAAATGCTGGTGACCCCTCTAGTGATAGAAAGATCTATATAGAGGAATCAGGACCTCCTTCCTCCTGCTGGTGACCCCTCTAGTGATATAAAGATCTATATAGAGGAATCAGGACCTCCTTCCTCCTGTCTGGGACCCTTGTATTGATAACTAAAGGTCTATATAGAGAAATCAGGACCTCCTTTCTCTTGCTGGTGACCCTCTAGTGATAGAAAGATCTGTATAGAGGGATTAGGACCTCCTTCCTCTTGTTGGTGACCCCTCTAGTGATATAAAGATCTGTATAGAGGAATCAGGGCCTCCTTCCTCCTGCCGGTGACCCCTCTAGTGATATAAAGATCTGTATAGAGGAATCAGGATCTCCTTCCTCCTGCCGGGTGACCCCTCCAGTGATATAAAAATCTGTATAGAGGAATCAGGACCTCCTTCCTAATGCTGGTGACTCCTCTAGTGATATAAATATCTATGTAGAGCAATCAGGACTTCCTTCCTCTTGTTGGTGACCCCTCTAGTGATATAAAGATCTATATAGAGGAATCAGGACCTCTTTCCTCTTGTTGGTGACCCCTCTAGAGATATAAAGGTCTGTATAAAGGAATCAGGACCTCTTTCCTCTTGTTGGTTACCCCTCTAGTAATATAAAGATCTGTGTAGGGGAATCAGGACCTCCTTCCTCCTGTCTGGGACCCTTGTATTGATAACTAAAGGTCTATATAGAAGAATCAGGACCTCCTTCCTCCTGTCTGGGACCCCTCTAGTGATATAAAGATCTGTATAGAGGAATCAGGACCTCCTTCCTCTTGTTGGTGACCTGATTAGGACATTGGCAGTCTTTAACCACTTCCAGTCCGGACACTTTCCCCCCCTTCCAGTCCAGACACTTCCCCCCCCTTCCAGAGTCCGGACACTTTCACCCCCTTCCTGTACAGGTCAATTTTCAGCTTTCAGAGCTATCACACTTTGAATGACAATTGCGCAGTCATGCAACACTGCACCCATATGAATTTTTTAGCATTTTTTGAGACAGATAAAGCTTTATTTTGGTGGTATTTATTCACCACTGGGATTTTTATTTTTTTTGCTATGTACCGTATTTTTCGCTCCATAAGACGCACCTGACCATAAGACGCACCTAGGTTTTAGAGGCAGAAAACAGGAAAAAAACAATTCTGAACTAATGGACTGCAGACATAGTACAGGAGATGACCAGAGACTGCGGACACAGTACAGGAGATGACCAGAGACTGCGGACACAGTACAGGAGATGACCAGAGACTGCGGACATAGTACAGGAGATGACCAGAGACTGCGGACATAGTACAGGAGATGACCAGAGACTGCGGACACAGTACAGGAGATGACCAGAGACTGCGGACATAGTACAGGAGATGACCAGAGACTGCGGACACAGTACAGGAGATGACCAGAGACTGCGGACATAGTACAGGTGAAGACCAGAGACTGCGGACACAGTACAGGAGATGACCAGAGACTGCGGACACAGTACAGGAGATGATCAGAGACTGCGGACACAGTACAGGGATGACCAGAGACTGCGGACACAGTACAGGAGATGATCAGAGACTGCGGACACAGTACAGGGATGACCAGAGACTGCGGACACAGTGCAGGGGATGACCAGAGACTGCGGACACAGTACAGGAGATGACCAGAGACTGCGGACACAGTACAGGAGATGACCAGAGACTGCGGACACAGTACAGGAGATGACCAGAGACTGCGGACACAGTACAGGGATGACCAGAGACTGCGGACACAGTGCAGGGGATGACCAGAGACTGCGGACACAGTACAGGAGATGACCAGAGACTGCGGACACAGTACAGGAGATGACCAGAGACTGCGGACACAGTACAGGAGATGACCAGAGACTGCGGACACAGTACAGGGATGACCAGAGACTGCGGACACAGTACAGGAGATGACCAGAGACTGCAGACACAGTACAGGAGATGACCAGAGACTGCGGACACAGTACAGGAGATGACCAGAGACTGCGGACACAGTACAGGAGATGACCAGAGACTGCGGACACAGCACAGGGATGACCAGAGACTGCGGACACAGTACAGGAGATGACCAGAGACTGCGGACAGCACAGGGATGACCAGAGACTGTGGATAGTACAGGGGAAGACTGCTGACCTTTGGGGAGGGGGGGGGGAGCGGGTACCTGAATTTGACAGGTACCCGCTCCCACTTCCGCAGAGTTGTTCTTTCATCTTACCTGTTCCTCTATCCAGCCGCGCGCTGTCTTCCCGGCTTCTGTAATGGCGCTCGGCATGACAGCCGGGTGCCCAGTGCGCATGAGCGAGAAGCACTTGCGCTTTGTGATTGGTCCGGCGGCTTCTAGGATCTGTCATGTGTCCCAGGTGCCGCCTTACCATTCACAAAAAGCACCGCTTCTTGCGCATGTGCACTTGGCACCCGGCTGTCATGCCCACACTACAGAAGCCGGGAAGACCGCGCCGCTGGATAGAGGAACGGGTAAGATGAAAGAACAACTCCACGGAGCTCCATAGCAGTCATCTCTATAAGGTCCTGCTGCAGAGCTGAGCGGCCAGCCCGGTATTCTGACATGGCGGCGGTGGAAATACCGGACCGGCCGCTCCATATTCGCTCCATAAGACGCACTGACATTTTCCCCCCTTTTTTGGGGGGAAAAAAGTGCGTCTTATGGAGCGAAAAATACGGTAAATGAAAAAGTCCAAAAATTTTGAAAAAAAGTGTTTTTTCTTATAAAATTTTGCAAATAAATAATATTTCATCATAAATCTTGTCCACAATTTATTCCATTATCCTTTTAGTAAAAAAAAAACCCAAATTAGTTTTATAACCAAAAATCATAATTTTTTAAACATTTTTTTTTACATTTTTTTAATTTTTATCATAATTTTATTTTTGTTTTTTTGTTTTTCACATACTGTCACCCTAGCAGTCACCATGGTGACACTGTACTACTTGTGGAGAGTGATGAAGATTTTTTTTTTACACTGATTGCTTTTACACCCATAAAGGCTATAAAACCAATCATTTCTCCTTCTCTCTGTCTGCATTCCTGCAGCCATTGAGAAATGTTGTGAGAGCTGTGATTGGTCACAGCTTGTCACATGGTACATGTCTGTTGTGAATAGCCTTGTACCATGTGATCTCTGTGATCATTCACAGATTTCACACATAGTAAGCAATGATGTCACAAGTGACATCTTGCTTACTACTCTGCATGTGATCACTGATTGGCCAATCAGTGATCACATGATTGGGACCTCACACAGAGGTCCCGTCTGATGATCGGTGTTTCACTGTGTCCGGATGACACGGCGGGCACCGGATCGCGGTGCTGCGCGCTCCCGCTTGTTTAACCACTTCCTGTCCGGCCGTTGTATATATAAATGGCCGAACGGTGGCAGTGCAGGGACGGGTGGGTGTTTATAAATGGCTTTCCCGGCCAAGCAGGGGGCCGGGAAAGCCATTTATAAACACCCACCCGTCCCTGCACTGCCACCGTTCGGCCATTTATATACAACGGCCGGACAGGAAGTGGTTAAACAAGGTGGATGGGATCCTTATAATATCCATTATGGAGTCTTAAAACTTCGCTAAGCTTGGGTTATGCTCTAATGTGGGTTTAGCGTTTGGTGACTGTAAGCCGGTATTTTCTATTTTTCTCAATTCTTTGAGAATAATAAGCAGCTGAGAACCACTCTATTCTGCAGCTCCCACTAAATTCTAAGCCTTATACAAAGTATTCCCAAGTGACCCATATTGGCCATTGGAGCCACTTCCAATTGGAAATATTAGCAGCTTAGAATAGGAGCCTCTATCTTTCTTGCACTGTATTACAGTTCACTATTGCCTCTATAATTCACAATATTATTATTAAATAGGATTTATATAGGACCATGGTGTTTACAGGGAAAGGAGTTTACTGGGACCCTTGTCCTTTACGCTGCATCCAGCAGTAGGTGTTTTTTGTCAGTCAACTCAGTGAGGGTCGGAGGAGCCGCAAGAAAGCCATGTCTGGAAATGGAGAGATGACATTTACATAATATGGAAGGGTGCTGGGAGAGTCGGGGCCCCTTATGCTAGAAATATAAATAATGTCGCACTCCTAATCCAGCAAATTAATAGAATAGCGTATCCATTCAAGTTAACTTAAAACTGAAAAAAAAAATATTAAAAAACAAAAATTATTAAAAATAAAACCCATGTAATCAAAATATATATGATATAATTAAACCAATGTGGTCAAAAAACATAATATGACATCCATTGCATAACATATGCTGAAAATAAGTCTCTAATTATATTGGAGTGACTGCTCCCAGTGATTCGAGTGACATAATAAATTCCAGTGACTTCCTTAATAGTGGTGTCAACTCTCAGTGATGATAAATTCCAGTGACTTCCTATATGTGATTCAGATGTACGCTCACCTCCTTGATAGCCTATAATAGGCTTACTGCACTTTCATTCTCTTAAGGGACTTTTTATAAAGATGTGTGTTGCATCATATGAGGTATGGTGGATATCTCCCAACTAGCTCCCCGTCTCTCATCTCTGCTGGGAACTCTCTCTCCTGCAGCTCTTCCCTTGTATTCCTCCTTTGGATGTATCCTCAGTAGGAGAGAAGTGCAAAAAATAGTGCCTTATCCTTCTTATAATTAAAATGCTTTATTAAGTGCCCAAATGCACTCACATTAGATGTACCTAAAAACTGCTTTAACCACTTGCCTACCAGGCACTTATACCCCCTTATTTACCAGGCCAATTTTCAGCTTTCAGCGCTGCCGCACTTTGATTGACAATTGCGCGGTCATGCAACATTGTACCCATATGAAATTTTGATCATTTTTTTCTCACAAATAGAGCTTTCTTTTGGTGGTATTTAATCGCCACTGGGCGCTTTACTTTTTGCGCTATAAATAAAAAATTGCCAAAAATTTGAAAAAAAAAAAAAGTTTCTTTGTTTCTATTATAAAATTTTTCAAACAGGTAATTTTTCTCCTTCACTGATGTGCGTTGATGAGGCAGCACTGATGGGCACTGATAGGCGGCACTGATGGGCACTGATAGGCAGCACTAAAGGGCACTGATAGGCAGTACTAATGAGGTGGCACGGATAGGCGGCACTGATAGACAGCACTAATGAGGTGTCACGGATAGGCGGCACTAATATGCAGCACTGATAGGTGACACTAATGATGGGTACTGATAGACGGCACTGACTGGCATCACTGCTGGGCACTGACTGGCGGCACTGACTGGCACAACCGCTGGGCACTGACTGGTGGCACTGACTGGCAGCACTGCTGGGCTGCACTGTGTGGGTGGCACTGGTGGGCAGCACTGGTGGGTGGGCACAGGTGGGTGGCACTGGTGGGCACAGGTGGGTGGGCACAGGTGGGTGGCACTGCTGGGCACAGGTAGGTGGCACTTCTGGGCACAGGTGTGTGAAATTGCAGAGTGGCACAGGTGGGTGCACTGCTGGGCACAGGTGGGCGGAGCTAGTGGGCGCACTGCAGGGCACAGGTGGGCGGAACTTGCGGGTGGCACTGCTGGGCACCGATCATCAGGGCACTGATCATCAGTGCCCTGATGATCGGTGCCGATCCCCGCTCTGACAACTGCCGGTTCTTGGCAGTACTTTCCTCACGATCTGACAGCGTGAGGAAAGTGCAGCCGAGAACCGGCACTTGCATTTCCCTCTGATCAGCGTGTCATTGGACACCGCTGATCAGGTGGTAAAAGGTCGCTGTGATTGGCCTTTTACCACATCACGTGATCAGCTGTGTCCGTAGGACACAGCGATCACAGAGATCGCCGGGTGCGCGCCCCCTGGGGCGCGCAGGAGAGCGCGTTCTGTGGGGACGTCATATGACGTCCACTCAGAACTGGCCGGCCGCAGTGCAGCCGTCATTCGGCTATCTGCGGTCGGCAACAAGTTAATAGGAACAATAGAATGCCTTCAACAAGCCAACACACAGCGTGTAGTTTGTGTACCTGCCGTCCACGAATGGTCTGTGACGTCGTAGCCCCTCCCCTACGCGTTACTCCGCCAGTCACACGGCTTCATCAGGGGTTTGTGATTGGACGTTCACTACACCATTCATTCTATATATAGTCACTATCCTCCATTTTATTGTAGGTCGAATGGACGCGGCCATCTTTTTGGGGCCTGAATTTCAGATGTTTGTAGTTTTCTCTTACCGATCTTTATAATAGAGATACTATGTGGCTATTAACTCAATACTACGTATCACTCCCATTCATGGGCTCGCAGTGCACACTTACAAAGTATCTTTAAAACCTTTCGATGTTAAATACAATGTATTACTATGATTGACTTATCTATAATCAGACATCCCTTTTACAATGACTAAGAGACATAACTAAATGTATATTGGCCAATAATAATGTTTAAAATATATTTTTTATATTTAAAAAATATACAGATATATAATGAAATAAAATTAAATTTAAATAAATTAAACTAAAACCTTTATTAATTAGAGTTGGTGGCTCACAAGTACTACACACATTTTTTTGTATTAGGACCCCTTATGCTGCCTTGCATGGTCCAGAGCATGTTGGGATTGCACTGGGCTGATGGGATAAGCAGGTTTTGTGTAGCCTGTGGGGACTGCATGTGCCAGCATGCCTTTGGGTGACAGGACATCTGGAGCAGGGCAGGGTACCTTGTACAGCCAGTCAACATCTCTGTGCAGTTAGTGTTAGTATAGGCTCCTGCTTAAAGTTTTCTTGTCACGGTGGCAAGTGTCATATTTTTTGCTCAAAATAAATTTCCTTACTCTTACATATTGAATAGACTGAATTTCATGCATGATGTTTTTTTAGAGTGGTAAAGTAAAATTAGGTGCACTGAAGGACCTGGTGAGAGATGGGCAGATGGTGGGACAGCCAGTAGATGGGACTCTGGAGTGTTGGGTAGGTGCGAGGCCCAGGCCTAAAGCTGTTTAAGTGGCCCCAAAACTTCTGATAGCTAATGCTTCTAATAGGAACCTGTAGGGCGCAATACAGAGGACTAAGCACTTTATCGACGAGGCTTTAAGTGTGATCTATCCCAAACAGAATAACAAGGTGACTCAGTAGGCTCAATTAAACAATTAGCTAAAAAAAACTACTACCCACCTGTGACTACCAACAATTCGTGTGTGAGCCTGGCTAAGCCAATCACCAATATATTTTCTCATATCATGGTCTGTAGCATCTTTATAAAATGTTCGACATGCTTCTGCAATAACAAAAAGCACATCAAATATATGATAGACAGATATCCATATGTAATAAAAAAAATCTTGTAAAAGCGGAGCTCCACCCAAAAGGGAAGTTCCGTTTTAAGGACTGCTCCCCCGCTCCCCATTAAGGATTGGCACCTTTGGGGGGCAGGGGGGGAGCAAGTACCCGAATTTGACAGGTACCTGCTCCCACTCTGGTCCGATCGCCTAGGTCATCTCCTGTACTGTGTCCGCAGTCTCTGGTCATCCCCTGAACTGTGTCCGCAGTCTCTGGTCATCTCCTGTACTGTGTCCGCAGTCTCTGGTCATCTCCTGTACTGTGTCTGCAGTCTCTGGTCATCTCCTGTACTATGTCTGCAGTCTCTGGTCATCTCCTGTACTGTGTCCGCAGTCTCTGGTCATCTCCTGTACTGTCCACAGTCTCTGATCATCTCCTGTACTATGTCCACAATCTCTGGTCATCTGTACTGTGTCCGCAGTCTCTGGTCATCTCCTATGGTATGTCTGCAGTCTCTGGTCATTCTCCTGTACTATGTCTGTAGTCTCTGGTCATCTCCTGTACTATGTCTGCAGTCTCTGATCATCTCCTGTACTGTGTCCGCAGTCTCTGATCATCTCCTGTACTGTGTCTGCAGTCTCTGGTCATCTCCTGTACTGTGTCCGCAGTCTCTGGTCATCTCCTGTACTGTGTCCGCAGTCTCTGGTCATCTCCTGTACTGTGTCCGCAGTCTCTGGTCATCTCCTGTACTGTGTCTGCAGTCTCTGGTTATCTCCTGTACTGTGTCCGCAGTCTCTGGTCATCTCCTGTACTGTCCACAGTCTCTGATCATCTCCTGTACTATGTCCACAATCTCTGGTCATCTGTACTGTGTCCGCAGTCTCTGGTCATCTCCTATGGTATGTCTGCAGTCTCTGGTCATCTCCTGTACTATGTCTGTAGTCTGTGGTCATCTCCTGTACTATGTCTGCAGTCTCTGATCATCTCCTGTACTGTGTCCGCAGTCTCTGATCATCTCCTGTACTGTGTCTGCAGTCTCTGGTCATCTCCTGTACTGTGTCCGCAGTCTCTGGTCATCTCCTGTACTGTGTCCGCAGTCTCTGGTCATCTCCTGTACTGTGTCCGCAGTCTCTGGTCATCTCCTGTACTGTGTCTGCAGTCTCTGGTTATCTCCTGTACTGTGTCCGCAGTCTCTGGTCATCTCCTGTACTGTGTCCGCAGTCTCTGGTCATCTCCTGTACTGTGTCCGCAGTCTCTGGTCACCTCCTGTACTGTGTCCGCAGTCTCTGGTCATCTCCTGTACTGTGTCCGCAGTCTCTGGTCATCTCCTGTACTGTGTCCGCAGTCTCTGGTCATCTCCTGTACTGTGTCCGCAGTCTCTGGTCATCCCCTGTACTGTGTCCGCAGTCTCTGGTCATCCCCTGTACTGTGTCCACAGTCTCTGGTCATCTCCTGTACTGTGTCGGCAGTCTCTGGTCATCTCCTGTACTGTGTCCGCAGTCTCTGGTCATCTCCTGTACTGTGTCGGCAGTCTCCGGTCATCTTCTGTACTGTGTCCGCAGTCTCCGGTCATCCCCTGTACTGTGTCCGCAGTCTCTCCGGTCATCCCCTGTACTATGTCTGCAGTCTCTGATCATCTCCTGTACTGTGTCCACAATCTCTGGTCATCTGTACTGTGTCCGCAGTCTCTGGTCATCTCCTGTACTGTGTCCGCAGTCTCTGGTCATCTCCTGTACTATGTCTGCAGTCTCTAGCCATCTCCTGTACTATGTCTGGATTCTCCGGTCATCTCCTGTACTATGTCCGCAGTCTCCGGTCATCTCCTGTACTGTGTCCGCAGTCTCTGATCATCTCCTGTACTATGTCCGCAGTCTCTGGTCATCTGTACTGTGTCCGCAGTCTCTGGTCATCTCCTGTACTATGTCTGCAGTCTCTGGTCATCTCCTGTACTGTGTCTGCAGTCTCTGGTCATCTCCTGCACTGTGTCCGCAGTCTCTGGTCATCTCCTGTACTGTGTCCGCAGTCTCTGGTCATCTCCTGTACTGTGTCCATAGTCTCTGGTTATCTCCTGTACTGTGTCCGCAGTCTCTGGTCATCTCCTGTACTATGTCCGCAGTGTCTGGTCATCTCCTGTACCGTGTCCGCAGTCTCCGGTCATCTCCTGTACTATGTCTGCAGTCTCTGATCATCTCCTGTACTGTGTCCACAATCTCTGGTCATCTGTACTGTGTCCGCAGTCTCTGGTCATCTCCTGTACTGTGTCCGCAGTCTCTGGTCATCTCCTGTACTATGTCTGCAGTCTCTAGCCATCTCCTGTACTATGTCTGGATTCTCCGGTCATCTCCTGTACTATGTCCGCAGTCTCTGGTCATCTCCTGTACTATGTCCGCAGTCTCTGATCATCTCCTGTACTATGTCCGCAGTCTCTGGTCATCTGTACTGTGTCCGCAGTCTCTGGTCATCTCCTGTACTATGTCTGCAGTCTCTGGTCATCTCCTGCACTGTGTCCGCAGTCTCTGTCATCTCCTGTACTGTGTCCGCAGTCTCTGGTCATCTCCTGTACTATGTCCGCAGTGTCTGGTCATCTCCTGTACTATGTCCGCAGTCTCTGGTCATCTCCTGTACTATGTCCATAGTCTCTGGTCATCTCCTGTACTATGTCCATAGTCTCTGGTCATCTCCTGTACTGTGTCCGCAGTCTCTGGCCATCTCATGTACTGTGTCCGCAGTCTCTGGTCATCTCCTGTACTGTCCGCAGTCTCTGGCCATCTCATGTACTGTGTCCGCAGTCTCTGGTCATCTCCTGTACTGTGTCCGCAGTCTCTGGCCATCTCATGTACTGTGTCCGCAGTCTCTGGTCATCTCCTGTACTGTCCGCAGTCTCTGGCCATCTCATGTACTGTGTCCGCAGTCTCTGGTCATCTCCTGTACTATGTCCGCAGTCTGTGGTCATCTCCTGTACTATGTCCGCAGTCTCTGATCATCTCCTGTACTATGTCCGCAGTCTCTGGTCATTCTCCTGTACTATGTCCGCAGTCTCTGGTCATCCCCTGTACTATGTCCGCAGTCTCTGGTCATCTCCTGTACTATGTCCGCAGTGTCTGGTCATCTCCTGTACTATGTCCGCAGTCTCTGGTCATCTCCTGTACTGTGTCCGCAGTCTCTGGTCATCTCCTGTACTATGTCCGCAGTCTCTGGTCATCTCCTGTACTATGTCCATAGTCTCTGGTCATCTCCTGTACTGTCCGCAGTCTCTGGTCATCTCCCTGTACTGTGTCTGCAGTCTCTGATCATCTCCTGTACTGTGTCCGCAGTCTCTGGTCATCTCCTGTACTATGTCCATAGTCTCTGGTCATCTCCTGTACTGTGTCCGCAGTCTCTGGCCATCTCATGTACTGTGTCCGCAGTCTCTGGTCATCTCCTGTACTGTCCGCAGTCTCTGGTCATCTCCTGTACTATGTCCGCAGTCTCTGGTCATCTCATGTACTGTGTCCGCAGTCTCTGGTCATCTCCTGTACTATGTCCGCAGTCTCTGGTCATCTCCTATACTATGTCCGCAGTCTCTGGTCATCTCCTGTACTATGTCCGCAGTCTCTGGTCATCTCCTGTACTATGTCTGCAGTCTCTGGTCATCTCCTGCACTAGGTCTGCAGTCCATTGGTTCAGAATATTTTTTTTTTCTTGTTTTTCTCCTCTAAAACCTAGGTGCATCTTATGGTCAGGTGCGTCTTACAGAGCGAAAAATATGTTATGTTTCACTTCCATACCAAAAACAAAGGCTGTTATATTTTTGGAACTTAACACTCCATATACTATTTCAAAAACAAAATGTAGCAGGAGAGATTAATCCTATTTGTGAATGCTGTTATATGCTGACTGGTCTCTCCTGTGTAACCTGACACTTGCACAGTGAGGGATTTCAGCCCCCCTTCTCCTCTCAGACTGTAAGAGAGAGAGAGCCAATCATAAGAGCCATTAAAGGAGCCAATGACAAGGACTTTCTCAAGCAGGAAGGGCAGCTGCAAAGCATTGTGGAAGATGTAGTCTTGAACAGAAACAGCCTTATAGGCTGATATGGAGATAGAGCTACAAAAGAGCTACAAAAGCCTACATGCTTAGGGAGAGCAGAGTGAAGGGATCCATCTTATGTTTTTCCTGAGGGGAGATCAGTCTGTATGTGGCAGGAGAGAGTCTGGACCTGGCAGAGAAGTGCTTAGGGTCAGTTCACAGCATGCTGAGTTATCTGCATCAGTCGGGGGAACATCCAAACTGAGAGATGTGGACCTACAATACAGAAGCGCTCATCGTGAGGTGACCACAGGAGCCAGTCGTTTCCAGGACCATTGTTTGGGTCTTAGTCACAGGATCTGGTGAGAGAGGGATTTTGCCCACTGGCAGATGACAGGAACGCTGCACACAGACAGAGACATTACACTTTCCCCATTCTCACCAGGCACTGAGTTGTGCAGATGAGTCTGCTAAGCTAGTATTTGCTTTGCTATACAAATCCTGCCACGGGATTACAATGATACTGTATCATAGGAGTGTAAGTGCACCAATGAAAGTGTCTCGCTGAACATCCCCAACATTCATCCTGTTACCAAGAGACTGACATTACTGGTGCCATACGGGCACGCGCATGCGTATTCAGGCCTCTATATTGCATGGTGTGTGAGGGGGGGAATAGCTTTGCTTTGGAAAGTAGCTATGAAGCATCAGTTGGGTGCAGTGTTGGCCTATTGGACTTGTGGTGTCGGGGGTTAGAAGGGAGAAGTCTGACACCACAGAGAGTCATCCTTCTGCTCTCCTCCTGCTTGGACATCATAGAGCTGAACTTTATGTAGAGGAGTTAAATCCACTTTGAGGTCGCCATTTAAGTGTTGGGCGCCTCTGCTCTTGGGGTTATTCATGGTTGGAATCCCCTGAAAGCAGCCCGAGTGTAAAAGTGAGTTATATTGCTTCCAGTCTCAGGATTTGCTGTTCTCTTGATTCACCGAACGTATACCATTTGTTAATGTTTATTACTTCCCATAGAGGTCTTACAGTAAAGCTGATCTCTGTGTTTTATTATAACATGTGTGCTTTTCATTGGTCCTTGTACTTACACTATTGTCAGGGGTGTCAGTTGGGGCTGAGACAGTTCTTGGGGTTGAGAGCAGAGTGGCGGTTGTGTGAACAAAATTAAGCAGCCCCTTCGGGGGGTATCGCTACATAAATAACACTGACAATAGACAAAAATATAAAACTTTTCCCTTTCACAAATCAATGACAATAAAAAATAAAAATAAAATTAAATAAAACCAACAAAAAAGACATAAAAAACAAAAAATTGTCCAAAATATCAGAATATCCAAAATTCAAAAATAATCCCCACAGGTTGTAAATAATAATTTTCTTTCTTCTTTCAAAAAAACTCCTTCTCAATACCCGCCAATCCTGATGACAGTACACCTCAAAGAGAAAAAACTTGACATAGTGTCATACCTTTTAGATAATACATCACACGTGCCACTCACTGTGCAACATGCAGAAATCTTTATATATGTGTATACTCTATACACGAGTATCTATACACATGCACATAGTGTATTATAGTGAATATAGAAATATGTGAAACACTCTCACATAGAATAGTGTCCTAAGCACAAAGTGTAAAACAACTCCAAAATATCACTGCAAGTGTGTATCACCACACCCTTTATACATCAGTGATCACCTAAACCCAAAACAACACTCTCCAACTCATACGCTGATGGGTAATTACCCTATATAAGAAACATCAGGGCATAACACCACTCTGGGTTAGGTTTCTCCTCATAGCGATTTCATCCAATACTAGGGTTTTTCTTCCATTATCCTCAAGAACATCCACAGTCACAGTTAATGTAATAAAATATCCTCCTTTATTTGGTAACTCACATAAAATTTCAGTGAAAACAGCTCCTCCTCACAGGGATACAAGTGTAGACAGATTCAGGGAAACATTGGCCACATGTTCCCACTTCCAAGATGGCCGCGATCGCACTTCCGGTCAGAGTCGATACGTCTGACGTCACGTGTCACTGACGCGTTTCGTCACTTCCTATGACTTTTTCAGAAGGGTCTGACAATAGTTTTGTCAATTGTCACTGGGAATGGACAAATGTGCCCAGGTTTGATTCTTGAGGTGTTCTTTGAATCCTGACTGAAATTTGCAAAACACAAAACTTAGCAGTGATTCCCATTGTAGTATGTGGAGGGGAAAAAGGGAAAAAACTTAATGTGCACCTTACTGCTAAGGCTGGTTATAGGTTGAGACGGTTTCCATTGTTTTGTGTATTTGGTTAAATTGGATGCAGGGACGCACTGGATGCCTTTGCTGTCATTTTGGTATAGCTGGGCGTCAAGTGCGTCCCTGTACCTTTAACCACTTGCCTACCAGGCACTTATACCCCCTTCCTTACCAGGCCAATTTTCAGCTTTCAGCGCTGCCGCACTTTGATTGACAATTGCGCGGTCATGCAACATTGTACCCATATGAAATTTTGATCATTTTTTTCTCACAAATAGAGCTTTCTTTTGGTGGTATTTAATCGCCACTGGGCGCTTTACTTTTTGCGCTATAAATAAAAAATTGCCAAAAATTTGAAAAAAAAAAAAAAAGTTTCTTTGTTTCTATTATAAAATTTTTCAAACAGGTATTTTTTCTCCACTGATGTGCGTTGATGAGGCAGCACTGATGGGCACTGATAGGCGGCACTGATGGGCACTGATAGGCGGCACTGATGGGCACTGATAGGCAGCACTAAAGGGCACTGATAGGCAGTACTAATGAGGTGGCACGGATAAGCGGCACTGATAGGCAGCACTAATGAGGTGTCACGAATAGGCAGCACTAATATGCAGCACTGCTAGGCGGCACTGATAGGTGACACTGATGATGGGTACTGATAGATGGCACTGACTGGCATCACTGCTGGGCACTGACTGGCGGCACTGACTGGCACAACCGCTGGGCACTGACTGGTGGCACTGACTGGCAGCACTGCTGGGCTGCACTGGTGGGTGGCACTGGTGGGCAGCACTGGTGGGTGGGCACAGGTGGGTGGCACTGGTGGGCACAGGTGGGTGGGCACTGGTGGGCACAGGTGGGTGGGCACAGGTGGGTGGCACTGCTGGGCACAGGTAGGTGGCACTTCTGGGCACAGGTGTGTGACACTGCAGAGTGGCACAGGTGGGTGCACTGCTGGGCACAGGTGGGTGCACTGCTGGGCACAGGTGGGCAGAGCTAGTGGGCGCACTGCTGGGCACAGGTGGCCAAACTTGTGGGTGGCACTGCTGGGCACCGATTATCAGGGCACTGATCATCAGTGGCCCTGATGATCGGTGCCGATCCTCGCTCTGACAACTGCCGGTTCTCGGCAGTACTTTCCTTACGATCTGACAGCGTGAGGAAAGTGCAGCCGAGAACCGGCACTTGCATTTCCCTGTGATCAGCGTGTCATTGGACACCGCTGATCACGTGGTAAAAGGCCGGTATGATCGGCCTTTTACCACATCTCGTGATCAGCTGTGTCCGTAGGACACAGTGACCACGGAGATCGCCGGGTGCGCGCCCCCTGGGCATCATATGACGTCCACCCAGAACTGGCCGGCCGCAGTGAAGCCGTCATTCGGCTATCTGCGGTCAGCAACTAGTTAAGGAGGGATGGGCTCCTCCAGGCACACCTGCCCTTAACATATCCATGTATACATGAGCTCCTACTATGGAGGTTCTGGAAATTTTAGAGTTAGGTCCACAGTATACAGAGGACCCTTGACGCGGGACTGTGGCTTACGCATGTATTTGCAAATGTGTGCAAACAAACCCCTCTGTTTTTAATGCAAACTGTTAGACGGGGGCCAAATTGGTGGTTTTGCACACTGGCTGGTAAGTGTAGCTGGGAAATCCTTTGTTTGTTTGTGATGTAAAAAATCTTAAGATTATGTTTTGTCCATTTTGGAGGGGGCGGGACGATGACATCACAATCTCTGACTAATCCAATCAGAGCAAGCTTTGCATTCATTCACAGAATACAAAGCTGCCTATGAATGTCTGAGTTCTGCTCAGACCGACTCTGCATTGTTCTCAGTGTGAAACGGGAAGTCCCTCTATCCCAGCTGGAACCTGGTACTGTGTACTGTATGTAGCTGAAGCTCCAGCAAGTACATTCAGTGCTTGGAGCCAGTGCAGCAGTTAGTGAAGGAAACTGTTTGGACCAGTTTGGTCCAAATTAACTATTTAAAGTGAAAAGAAACATGGAAATCAGCCTTAACCACTTCCCCTCCACCCTATAGCAGAAATACTGCTACAGGGCGGCAGGGCTGGCGCAAAATCACACATATATATATATATATATATATATATATATATATATATATATACATGATTTTGCATTTCTGGGTAGGAGACGCGTGCACCCTACCAGTGCTGCCATTGGCAGCCTCGGCTGTCGATCATCGTGTTCTGGCCGGTGATTCCTTGCCGACACCCGGTGATCACCAAGTATCACTGAAGGGGAGAGACCTGAATGTAAACAATACAGATCTCTCCCCTGTCAGCTCCTGCACACCCTTTATATGGCTCTGCATAGCACAGCCATCCAAAGTAGTGTGCTTACAGTGTAAAACACATAAACAGCACACAGTTACCCTTTGATTGCCTGCCCCAGTGCCATTAGTACAGTGTCAGTACTTTTTATTAGTACTGATCACTGTATTGGTGTCACTGGGGATATCAGTGACACCAAGTCAGTTCCCTCTAATGTCAGAATGCTCAACGCAGTCCTGCAATGATTCGCTGATCGCCGCCATTACAATTAAAAAAAATAAATAAATAAAAACTCCCAGTATCTATACCGCCACTTGTACACGCTATAACTATTTGCATGTAAACCAATTAATTTTACACATACTGAGATTTTTTTTAGCAAAGACATGGAGCAGAATACATTTTGGCCTATTTATGACGAAATTTGATTTTTTAACATTGTTTTACTGGACATGTTTAATAGCAAAAAGTAAAAAATATTGTTTTTTTGTTCAAAATTGTCTTTTTTTGTTTATAGCGCAAAAAATTTAAAATAAACAGGCGATCAAATATCATTGAAAGAAAACTCAATTTGTGGGAAAAAGGACATATATTTAATTTGGGGTGCAGCATTGCATGACCGCGCAATTGTCAGTTGAAGTAATGTCGTATCACAAAAAATGGCCTGGTCAAGAAGGGGGGGAATCCTCTGGAGGGCAAGGGGTTAATTGGGTACTATTGTTTCTGGCCCGTACTACGGGTACAAACAACAGATAACATACACATATGTGGTATCACTGTGATCGTCAGGAGCAGGAGAATTTGAGTTGGTTTTTGGTGGTAAGTTATGTAATAGCAAGAAATATACAACTAATTTTATAAAAAACATGTTTTATTTCAACCATTTTTGGACCAGTTTTCCTATGATAGTAAAATGAAAAAAAAAAACTGTAGATATCAATTACTATGCACCACCAAATGAAAAACTCATTTTGTTCTGAAAAAAAAAAAGAAAACACGGTATAATCCACCTGGATGCAGTAAGTAGTGGTGATGATATGTACAGATTTACTAACATATGTCAAAGTTACAATATTGTGCTAAGACATTAAGATTTGTTGTATCCTCTGTCGCTAAGAAGTTAATTAAATGTTTTAATATGTTAAAAAAATGAAATGGTTTGCGTACAGCCCAAGATTCATTCATTTTCAAATAAATCAAATTAGAAAAATTGTGTAAATCTTGGGTGATGGAAAGTAGTACCATTGAAAAACACAACAGCCTTGCTGCAGAATAGTATCAATAAAATGTCATCTTTTCCCCAGCAGTCACTGCTCTGACTCATTTATGAAGGTGTAAATGTCAGCCAACAAGAACTTTGTACACAATAGGATAAGAGCTCCATCTTCAGGAAGAAAATGAGAATAAAAATATTAAAATATACACGAGGATCAAAAATATATATTTTTTTGTCCTCACCATTAAATAAAAGAAAAAAAAAAAATATATACAAAACCACTATGCACCCCTCTTACAAAATAGTGATCCTTTTCTTCTGTTGTGTCGTTAAGTAACATTACTAGAGATGAGCGAATCGAACCAGGCGAACCGGAATTCGAGTCGAATTTCAGGAAATATTCGATTCGCGGCGAAAACCGAAATTTTGCCTACTTCGGGGTGCGCGAATCGAACATTTCCCGATCAGCCGGCAAAAGTGTCCCTGCAGTGAGCTCCGCTATTTTCTGACAGTTTCTCTGACAGAAGGAAACACATGTTTAGCGGTTGAAACATTGTATCTATTAGTTTCCATTTAGGATACAGATGTTTAACAAACCGCTGTACATGTGAAGAAGCTGTGAGAGAACTGTCAGAAATAGAGGAACTCTGCACATACACTTTTTGCCGGCTTGGAATTATTCTTCTTTTTCATCCTACTTCTTCTTCTTCTTCTTCTTCTTCATCCTCATCCTCATCCTTCTTCTGAAGAGGATGAGGATGAAGATGAATGAAGAAGAAGAAGAAGCAGTAGGATGAAAATAAGAATAATTCCAAGCCGGCAAAAAGTGTATGTGCAGAGTTCCTCTATTCTGCAGATACACTTAGAGGAGCTCTGCACATACACTTTTTGCCTGTTTATGTGCAGAGCTCCTCTAAGTGTATCTGCAGAGCTCCTCTAAGTGTATCTGCAGAATAGAGGAACTCTGCACATACACTTTTTGCCCGGAAACCGCTGTATGGAGGGAATGTCCCAGAACTGTCATAAATAGTCTATTTCTGACAGTTCTGGGACATTCACTCCATACAGCTGTTTCAACCGCTGTATGGAGGGAATGTCATAGGAACTGTCAGAAATAGACTATTAATGACAGTTCTGGGACTGTCCTTCCATACAGCGGTTGAAACATTGTATCTATTTGTTTCCATAAATGGATCCATTTATGGAAACAAATAGATACAATGTTTCAACTGCTGTATGGAAGGACAGTCCCAGAACTGTCATTAATAGTCTATTTCTGACAGTTCTATGACATTCCCTCCCATACAGCGGTTGAAAAACAGCTGTATGGAGTGAAATGTCCCACAAACTGTCAGAAATAGACTATTTTATGACAGTTTCCTGGGACATTCACTCCATACAGCGGTTGAAACATTGTATCTATTTTTTTCCATAAATGACATTCTGCAGATACACTTAGAGGAGCGCTGCAGATACACTTTTTGCCGGCTTGGAATTATTCTTATTTTCATCCTACTTCTTCTTCTTTTTCTTCTTATGAGGATGAGGATGAAGAAGAAGAAGTAGGATGAAAATAAGATTAATTCCAAGCCGGCGGCAAAAAGTGTATCTGCAGCGCTCCTCTAAGTGTATTTGCAGAATGTCATTTATGGAAAAAAATAGATACAATGTTTCAAAACCGCTGTATGGAAGGACAGTCCCAGAACTGTCATAAATAGTACTATTTTCTGACAGTTCTGGGACATTCACTCCATACAGCTGTTTCAAACCAGCTGTATGGAGGGAATGTCATAGAACTGTCAGAAATAGACTATTAATGACAGTTCTGGGACTGTCCTTCCATACAGCGGTTGAAACATTGTATGTATTTGTTTTTCCATAAATGGATCCATTTATGGAAACAAATACATACAATGTTTCAACCGCTGTATTGGAAGGACAGTCCCAGAACTTCCATACAGCGGTCTTGAAAACTTTGTATGTATTTGTTTCCATAAATGGATCCATTTATGGAAACAAATACATACAATGTTTCAACCGCTGTAAGGAAAGGACAGTCCAAAGAACTGTCATAAATAGTCTATTCCTGACAGTTCTATGACATTCCCTCCATACAGCGGTTGAAACAGCTGTATGGAGTGAATGTCCCACAACTGTCAGAAATAGACTATTTCTGACAGTTCTGGGACAATCACTCCATACAGCTGTTTCAACCGCTGTATGGAGGGAATGTCATGGAACTGTCAGAAATAGACTATTAATGACAGTTCTGGGACTGTCCTTCATCGCATACAGCGGTTGAAACATTGTAATGTTATTTGTTTCCATAAATGGATCCATTTATGGAAACAAATACATACAATGTTTCAACCGCTGTATTGGAAGGACAGTCCAAGAACTGTCATAAATAGTCTATTTCTGACAGTTCTATGACATTCCCTCCATACAGCGGTTGAAACAGCTGTATGGAGTGAATGTCCCAGAACTGTCAGAAATAGACTATTTATGACAGTTCTCGGGACATTCACTCCATACAGCAGTTGAAACATTGTATCTATATTTTTTTCCATAAATGACATTCTGCAGATACACTTAGAGGAGCGCTGCAGATACACTTTTTGCCGCCTTGGCTTGGAATTATCTTATTTTCATCCTACTTCTTCTTTTTCTTCTTATGAGGATGAGGATGAAGAAGAAGAAGTCTAGGATGAAAATAAGATTAATTCCAAGCCGGCAAAAAGAGTATCTGCAGCGCTTCCTCCTAAGTGTATTTGCAGAATGTCATTTATGGAAAAAAATAGATACAATGTTTCAACCGCTGTATGGAAGGACAGTCCCAGAACTGTCATAAATAGTCTAGTTCTGACAGTTGTGGGACATTCACTCCATTACATTCAGCTGTTTCAACCGCTGTATGGAGGGAATGTCATAGAACTGTCAGAAATAGACTATTAATGACAGTTCTGGGACTGTCCTTCCATACAGCGGTTGAAACATTGTATGTATTTGTTTCCCATACAGCGGTTGAAACATTGTATGTATTTGTTTCCATAAATGGATCCATTTATGGAAACAAATACATACAATGTTTCAACCGCTGTATGGAAGGACAGTCCCAGAACTGTCATTAATAGTCTATTTCTGACAGTTCCATGACATTCCCTCCATACAGCGGTTGAAACAGCTGTATGGAGTGAATGTCCCAGAACTGTCAGAAATAGACTATTTCTGACAGTTCTGGGACAATCACTCCATACAGCTGTTTCAACCGCTGTATGGAGGGAATGTCATGGAACTGTCAGAAATAGACTATTAATGACAGTTCTGGGACTGTCCTTCCATACAGCGGTTGAAACATTGTATGTATTTGTTTCCATAAATGGATCCATTTATGGAAACAAATACATACAATGTTTCAACCGCTGTATGGAAGGACAGTCCCAGAACTGTCATAAATAGTCTATTTCTGACAGTTGTGGGACATTCACTCCATACAGCTGTTTCAACCGCTGTATGGAGGGAATGTCATAGAACTAGTCAGAAATAGAGACCTATTAATGACAGTTCTGGGACAGTCCCAGAAACTGTCATTAATAGTCTATTTCTGACAGTTTCTATGACATTCCCTCCATACAGCGGTTGAAACAGCTGTATGGAGTGAATGTCCCACAACTGTCAGAAATAGACTATTTATGACAGTTTCTGGGACTGTCCTTCCATACAGCGGTTGAAACATTGTATGTATTTGTTTCCATAAATGGATCCATTTATGGAAACAAATACATACAATGTTTTTCAACCGCTGTATGGAAGTGACAGTCCCAGAACTGTCATTAATAGTCTATTTCTGACAGTTCCATGACATTCCCTCCATACAGCGGTTTTGAAACAGCTGTATGGAGTGATTGCGTCCCAGAACTGTCAGAGGAATAGTCTATTTCTGACAGTTCTGGGGACATTCACTCCATACAGCTGTTTCAACCGCTGTATGGAGGGAATGTCATGGAACTGTCAGAAATAGACCTATTTATGACAGTTCTGGGACATTCACCACTCCATACAGCGGTTGAAACATTGTATCTATTTTTTTTCCATAAATGACATTCTGCAGATAACACTTAGAGGAGCGCTGCAGATACACTTTTTTGCCGGCTTGGAATTATTCTTATTTTCATCCTACTTCTTCTTTTTCTTCTTATGAGGATGAGGATGAAGAAGAAGAAGTAGGATGAAAATAAGATTAATTCCAAGCCGGCGGCAAAAAGTGTATCTGCAGCGCCCTCTTAAGTGTTATTTGCAGAATGTCATTTATGGAAAAAAATTAGATACAATGTTTCAACCGCTGTATGGAAGGACAGTCCCAGAACTGTCATAAAATAGTCTATTTCTGACAGTTCTGGGACATTCACTCCATACAGCTGTTTTCAACCGCTGTATGGAGGGAATGTCATAGAACTGTCAGAAATAGACTATTAATGACAGTTCTGGGACTGTCCTTCCATACAGCGGTTGAAACATTGTATGTATTTGTTTCCATAAATGGATCCATTTATGGAAACAAATACATACAATGTTTCAAAACCGCTGCATGGAAGGACAGTCCCCAGAACTGTCATTAATAGTCTAAGTCTATTTCTGACAGTTCCATGACATTCCCTCCATACAGCGGTTGAAACAGCTGTATGCTCCTTCTTCTCATCCTTCTCCTTCTCCTTCTTCCCCCCCCTTCTCACCCCTCCTCCCCTCATCCCCTCCCTCCATCTTCCCATCCTTCCACCTCCTTCTTCTCATCCCCCCTCTCCCCTTCTCATCCTTCTCCTTCTTCTCATCCTTCTCCTCATCCTTCTCCTTCTTCTCATCCTTCTCCTTCTCCTTCTTCTCATCCTTCTCCTTCTCCTTCTTCTAGCATTCTCTCCTTCTCCATCTTCTCATCCTTCTCCTTCTCCTTCTCTCATCCTTCCTCCTTCTTCTCATCCTTCTCCTTCTCCTTCTTTCTCATCCTTCTCCTTCTTTCTCATCCCTTCTCCTTCTCCTCATCCTTCTCCTTCTCCTTCTTCTCATCCTTCTCCTTCTCCTTCTTCTCATCCTTCTCCTTCTTCTTATCCTTCTCCTTCTCCTCATCCTTCTCCTTCTCCTTCTTCTCATCCTTCTCCTTCTCCTTCTTCTCATCCTTCTCCTTCTCCTTCTTCTCATCCTTCTCCTTCTCCTTCTTCTCATCCTTCTCCTTCTCCATCTTCTCATCCTTCTCCTTCTCCATCTTCTCATCCTCCTTTTCCTTCTTCCTCATCATCTTCTCCTTCTGCTTCTCCTTCTCCGTCTTTCTCATCCTTCTCCTTCTCATCCTTCTCCTTCTTCTCATCCTTCTCCTTCTTCTCATCCTTCGATCTCATCCTTCCTTCTCCTTCTTCTCTCATCCTTCTCCTTCTTCTCATCCTTCTCCTTCTTCTCATCCTTTCTCCTTCTTCTCATCCTTCTCCTTTCTTCTCATCCATCTTCTCCATCCTTCTCCTTCTTCTCATCCTTCTCCTTCTTCTCATCCTTCTCCTTCTCCTTCTTCTCATCCTTCTCCTTCTTCTCATCCTTCTCCTTCTCATCCTTCTTCTCCTTCTCCTTCTTCTCATCCTTCCTCCTGTTCTCCTTCTTCTCATCCTTCTCCTTCTCATATCCTTTTCTTTCTTCTCATCCTTCTCTCCTTCTTCTCATCCTTCTTCTCCTTCTCCTTCTTCTCATCCTTCTTCTCCTTCTCCTTCTCCTTCTTCTCATCCTTCTCCTTCTCCTTCTTCTCATCCTTCTCCTTCTCCTTCTTCTCATCCTTCTCCTTCTCCTTCTTCTCATCCTTTCTCTCCTTCTTCTCATCCTTTCTCCTTCTCCTTCTCCTTCTCTTTCCTCATCTCCAAGGGCATTTAAATTAAAGGTACAGTGTGTTCTGCACTAATTTAAAGGGCTCTCTGAAGCCTAGAAACCCATTTTATAAGTCATCTTCGTAGATCGAAGAAATTCGGCATCGAATCGAATTTCACACTGGAATTCGCCGAATCAGCCGAATCGAATTTTTGAGAAATTCGCTCAATCTCTTAAACATTACCCTACTGCTACAGGGCGGCAGGGCTGCGCAAAATCACATGTATATACGATTTTTGTATTTCCAGATAGGTGTGTATATATATATTATATATATATATATATGTGAATGGAGCCTAAAGTGAAACATTAACCACTTGCCCTCCTGAGGATTTACCCCCCTTAATGACCACGCCTCTTTTTGCTACTCGGCGCTGCACTAATTCAACTGATAATTGCGCAGTCATGCAATGCTGCACCCAAACAAAATTTACGTCCTTTTTTCACACAAATAGAGCTTTCTTTCGGTGGTATTTGATCACCCTGTGTGCTTTTTATTTTTCAACAAAAAAGACCAAAAATTTTGAAGAAAAACAATATTTTTTATACTTTCAGCTATAAAAAATATATAGTAATCTCAAAGTTAGTTATAAATTTAGGCCAAAATGTATTCTGCTCCATGTTTTTGGTAAAAAAAAATCCCAATAAGTGTATATTGATTGCTTTGTGTGGAAGTTATACCGTCTACAAACTATGGTATAGATAATGGAATTGAAGCCATTTTTTTGCTATACAGCACTGCGCTAGTTTAACGGACAATTGCGCGGTCATGCAATACGGTACATAAATGAAATTTACATCCTTTTTTTTCCCACAAATTGAGCTTTCTTTCGGTGGTATTTGATCGCCTGTGTGGTTTTTATTTTTTGCGCTATAAAAAAAAAGTCTGACAATTTTGAGGAAAAAAAAAAAACAATATTTTGGACTTTTTGCTATAAAACATGTCCAGTAAAAAAAAAATTTAAAAATCAAATTTAGTCATAAATTTCTGCCAAAATGCATTCTGCGACATGTCTTTGCTAAAAAAAAAAACCCCAATATGTGTAAATTAATTGGTTTACGTGAAAGTTATAGCGTTTACAAATGGCGGGAAAGATACTGGGATTTTTAATTTGTTTATGCTAATAATGGCGGCGATCAGCGACTTATGGCGGCGATCAGAGACTTATGGCAGCGACCAGCGACTTATGGCGGGACTGCGGGACTGTGGCAGACATTCTGACACTGGGGGGAACTGACCTGGGGTCACTGACATCCCCAGTGACACCAATACAGTGATCAGTGCAAAAAAAAAACAAAACACTGACACTGTACTAATGGCACTGGGGAGGAAGGGGTTAACTTTTTTATTTACTGAAAGGGTTAACTGTGTGAGGGAGCATTTTACTAGGGGGGCGGGGGTGTGTACTGCACGGGGACACGCTGATTGGGAGATATAAACTCTTCTCTCCGGATCAGCATGTCAGGAGCTGTCAGGGAACTGACAGAAAGCAGAGCTACTGGAGCACTGCTCTCTGTCAGTGATTGCCGCTAACCGGCGGGACACGGCCGGTAATGACCGGCCGTGACCCGGCGACTGACACCCGTGGCCACAATTGGCGGGACAAGTAGGGCGGGCACTGGGGGTCACAAGAAATCACCGGATGTATATATATTGAGGAGAGATTGCACATTATCACCTGGACCACTGAGGCTTAAAGGGACGGTTTGATTAAGAAGTATTCATTTATATTGGGACATTGCTAATATATAAACGCACAGTGAATACGTTTCAGAAAAATGCATGATTATTATGGACATTATTATGGGATGGAGCACGCTTAGATGCTTATTATAAGGTGATATGATTTAGCACATATACGGTATTTTATAATTGTCACGGAGCAAGATTTTTGTATATTTATTATTTGGTTATTTAGTATTGCGCCGCATTTTTTGTATATTTATTTCTGTATGTGGGAACACTTTACATGTTAGCTGCAATATTTGTATATATTGATTTGGATAGGCATATTGCGCTGTAAGTTTTTCACATAATAATTTTGTGCCGGTATCATGTGATCTCTGTGACCAATCGCAGTGGATCACATGACAATTGTAAACAATGAACAGCTTTGATACATTCCATTCATTGTATACAATTGTGTTGTTAGCTGTGATTGGTCACAGTGATCACATGGTACAAACTGGGCCAATTACGGTCCATCTGTACCATGTGTTTAGCTGTGTCTATTTACAGCTAATCTCAACAATATACACAGAATTAATCAATTTTATTCAGTAAAATGATTGCTTGTAGCAGGGAGATTCATCGCCATAAGATATCACAATGCGTAAAAAAAAAAAATACTGATCAGTTCCCCAGAGTAGTACAATGCTGCCATGGTAACATTATATTGCTCTGGTCAGTCAAAAAAAAGAAGAAAACAATTATTATTATTCATTTTTCATACTGTCACTAGTCAGTGTCCTTAACCACACCAGTTATATGATGATGATGTACTGCACTGGTGATATTTTTCTTTTTTTTTAATTTCTTCATTTTCCAAAAACTTATGACAAAAAATTACAACTTCAAAAAAATTGCCAAACCTCTTACTAAATACCTCAGACTGTCTACTTTCCAAAAAGGGGTCATTTGGGGGGTATTTGTACTGTCCTGGTGTTATTAGAAATGAGATTGTCCATCAGTACATCAGGATTGATTGATTTTCAAATACACACGGCTCAAAAAAATGAAAGGAAGACTTTTTAATCAGAGTCTAGCATGAAGTCAGTGAAACTCCTGGGATATGGATCTGGTCAGGTAAGTAGCAGAGGGGGGTGGTAATCAATTTCAGCTGCTTTGGTGTTAATGAAATTAGTAACCAGTGCACTAGATGGGCAACAATGAGACGACCCCCAAACAGGAATGGTTTTACAGGTGGAGGCCACTGACATTTTTTTTCCCTGCTCATCTTTTCTGACTGTTTTTCACTAGTTTTGCATTTGGCTCGGGTCGGTGTCACTACTGGTAGCATGAGGCCATACCTGGACCCTACAGAGGTTGCACAGGCAGTCCAACTCCAGGATGGCACATCAATACGTACCATTGCCAGAAGGTTCGCTGTGTCTCCCAGAGCAGAGACAGGGCCGTAGAAGGTCCTTAACCCATCAGCAGGACTGGTATCTGCTCCTTTTGTGCAAGGAGGAACAGGATGAGCCCTGCCAGAGCCCTACAAAATGACCTCCAGCAGGCCACTGGTGTGAATGTCTCTGAACAAACAATCAGAAACAGACTTCATGAGGGTGGCCTGAGGGCCCGATGTCCTCTAGTGGGCTCTGTGCTCACTGCCCAGCACCATAGAGCTGGATTGGCATTTGCCATTGAACACCAGAATTGGCAGGTCCACCACTGGCACCCTGTGCTTTTAACAGATGAGAGCAGGTTCCCCCTGAGCACATGTGACAGACATGAAAGGGTCTGGAGAAGCCATGGAGAATGTTCTGCTGCCTGTAACATGGTTCAGCATGACCATTTTGGAGGTGGGTCAGTGATGGTCTGGGGATGCATATCCATGGAGGGACGCACAGATCTCTACAGGCTAGACAATGACACCCTGACTGCCATCAGGTATCGAGATGAAATACTTGGACCCATTGTCAGACGCTCCGCTGGTGCAGTGGGTCCTGGATTCCTCCTGGTGCACGACAATGTCTGGCCTCATGTGGAGAGAGTATGCAGGCAGTTCCTGGAGGATGAAGGAACTGATACCATTGAATGGCCCCCACGCTCACCTGACCTTAATGCAATAGAACACCTCTGGGATGTCATGTTTCGGTCCATTCACCAGGTTGCACCTCAGACTGTCCAGGAGCTCAGTGATGTCCTGGTCCACATCTGGGAGGAAATACCCCAGTACACCATCCGTGGTCTCATTAGGAGCATGCCCTGATGTTGTCAGGCATGTATACAAGCATGCACGTGGGGGCCATACAAACTACTGAGGACCATTCTGAGTTGCTGCAATGACATTTCAGCAAAATGGACTCGCCTGCTGCATACTTTTTTCACTTTGATTTTCGGGTTGTCTTTGAATTCAGTCCTCTGTAAGTTGATCATTTTCATTTCCAACAAACGATGGGGCGTCCTTACGTTCCTCACACATTACCCCGTCCATGTCAGTATAGAGATCCAGCAGAAGATTTCTCCCCATTGAGATCTGATGGGTTTTCAAAGTGTTCCTGTCATTTTTTTGAGCCGTGTGTATATACAGTTGTGTTCAAAATAATAGCAGTGTGTTGAAAAAAGTGAAAAGCTGAAAATCCTTCTAATAGCTTTTATTTCCATCCACACAAATGCATTGAGAACACGACACATTCTATTCCAAATCAAAACATGAAGAAAAATACATAATTGTGTTGTTCCTCTAAAAAAATGGAAGAAAAGTGAATATTAGACGGTTCAAAAAAATCGCAGTGTTTGTATTCTTCTTTACAAACTCAAACATTCACTATATAAACTGAGAAATGTTTGAAGATTTTGCTTTCCTTTGAATGACTTCATGAATATTTGGTTGTAGTCGCACTGTTTCTGAGAACTGCTGTACATCTGTGTTGCATGGAGTCACCCAACTTCTGGCCCCTGTGATCAGGTATTCCAGCCCAGGATGATTGGACCACATTCCACAGTTCTTCTCTATTTCTTGGTTTTGCCTCAGAAACGGCATTTTTGATGTCACCCCACAAGTTTTCTATTGGATTAAGATCCGGGGATTGGGATGGCCACTCCATAACGTCCATCTTGTTGGTCTGGAACCAAGATGTTGCACCTTTACTGGTGTGTTTGGGGTCGTTGTCTTGTTGGAACACCCATTTCAAGGGCATTTCCTCTTCAGCATAAGGCAGCATGACCTCTTCAAGTATTCTGATGTATTCAAACTGATCCATGATCCCTGGTATGCGATAAATAGGCCCAACACCGTAGTATGAGAAACATCCCCATATCATGATGCTTGCACCACCATGCTTCCCGGTCTTCACAGTGTACTGTGGCTTGAATTCAGTGTTTGGGGGTCGTCTGACAAAACTGTCTCCGCCCACTAGACCCAAAAAGAACAATCTTACTTTCATCAGTCCACAAAATGTTGCGCCATTTCTCTTTAGGCCAGTCAATGTGCTCTTTGGCAGATTGTAACCTCTTCAGCACATGTCTTTTTCCCAACAGTGGGACTTTGCAGGGACTTCTTGCAGATAGCTTGGCTTCTAATTGTAACAGTCCTCACAGGGAACGTCACACCTTCTTTCATCTTCCTGGAGCTGATTGTTGGCTGAGTCCGCGCCATTTTGGCTATTCTTCTATCCATCCCAATGGTAGTTTTTCCCTTTCTTCAACGTCTTTCAGGATTTGGTTGCCATTTTAAAGCATTTGCGATCATTTTAGCTGAGCAGCCGATCATTTTTTCTGCACTTCTTTATATGTTTTCCCTTCTCCAATCAACTTTTTAATCAAGGTACGCTGTTCTTCTGAACAATGTCTGGAACGACCCATTTTCCTCAGAATTTCAGAGAGAAATGCACTGTAACCAGCATGTACAACATTTGCTGCCTTCCTTCCTTAAATAAGGGCAATAATTGCCACCTGTTTTTCAAAGAATGAATGACCTCACTAATAGAACTCCACACTGCTATTATTGTGAACACGCCCCTTTCAATGAGTGATTCAATGACACAGAATCAGCAGCATGCATGTCATAACTGTTGGGTCTGTTGGATTTCTATGACTCTACTACATCTGCTAGGAAATTATTTGCCATGAAGAAATATAATTTCTACCAAAAACAGTGATTGATCCGGTTAGTGATGTCTGACTGCTATTATTTTGAACACAACTGTATATATGACAGTATTCTATGTAGCAGTGAAGTGTTGGCACCCCTGGAATGGGAAGTGATGACATTAGCCCAGGTGTTCAGCCGTCTCTGATCAGTAGATTGATCGGTACATCTCCGGTACACACAATGGCACACACGATCTTCCAACTGTAACAGCTAGTGACAAAATGGGGCGTGCCCAGTGCTGGCTCCACCTTCTACACAGCTGGAGTCAATCAATAGGCGGGGTGGTGTAGTGCTGGGAGGCTGCCTGTCCCCACTAAGAGCTGCAGCCTGGACTCCGCAACCTGGCAGGAGCCACCAGAGGTGAACCAAGCCTAGGAGGATGGCTAGTCATGAAGATGAGAGGAGGAGGAGGGGGTGGACAATGGTCGAGGCGAGGGGAGTGGATGCTGATTGATCATGCGGGATATCGCCACATCATGAATGATCCTTCATCTGAGGGGAGGGGTGGCAGATGAGAGGAAAAATGGACAAAGGAAGATGCCAGGTGTCTGGGGCCAGTGTAGCAGCTGAGCTGCCGCCCCTTCCAGTGTTCCTCTCAGACGCAGTCCCTTACTGTAAGCTGGCTGGCAGTTAATTTATATTTGGTTAATCTATATTTTGTCTTTAATATTGGTGGTGGTAGCATCTTATGGTACTTATTTTTGCAAATAAAAGAAATATAGCAGTTTCACGGTTTAATATCACTAATATTTTCTGTTTTTAAATTTTTTTTGGCTTTTTTGGGGGGGCGCAAGTAGCTGGTCTTGCCTAGGGTGCAAAAAAGTCTAGTACCGGCCCTGGGTAGGTGGGCAAACTACCAAATGTGGCTAGTTTGTTCACCAAACTGAAAACAGGCATGAGTTCATCCCGAACCTGAAGCTCATCTTTAGACAGGAAATGGAGAAAGAAATCCCCAAAGGACAAAGAAGAAAAAGATCCTGACAAGGTTTTATTAATTCCTCACACTGTTTTGCACTTTTCTCAAATTTGAGAAACACCCACTAAATGTTTGTTCCTATTCACACAGCATATCTGAAATAAAAAAAGGAATACAATTAATTCTTCCCTTCTAGATGTTTCCCAGGAGAAGGCCTCATGGCTGACTTCAAGTATTTTTGAACAATGTCAGAATGAGTCTGTCCTAAGCAGGACAAAAAATAGGCCTGGGAACTTTGGACTGAGCAGCCCAAAGCCCAGGGACCCTTTCCTCAGAGCCTAGTGACAGAATGGCAGGGCCTGGTCGCAAGAGCAACCTTTTGAAACCCTGGTAGTTCAGCCACTTGTGTCAGTAGTTTTTTTATTTAATTTTTTTACAATTTTATATTTAACTTTTTTACATTTTTGGAAGAGAGAAAGAAAGGCAGGGAGTGTGGGTGGGGCAGACACAGGAGGAGAGGAGGAGAGGATGGGAAAAGGAGGGGCAGCTTTCTCTCTCCTCTCCCATCTCTGTGGGGGGGGGGGGAGCTGTTAGCACTAGGGATGGAATATGCTGACAGATCCCCTGCAGCACTGGAGATGAGGGGAGGGGGGCAGCTGCGGGGGGAGCATACAGGAGCCGACCACAAGCAGGAGTTTGAAAGGAGAGGCGGTCGGACGGAACATAAGGAACCGAAAAAATCCACGGCCCGGTTCCTCTATGTGCTGCCCGGCTGCTTCTCCTATCCAGGTGACCCTGGCCCACCAGGCAAATGATCGGTGTGCCCTATGGCCAGTCCAGGCCTGGTACTAAAACACTGGCTAAGTCTTTTATTACCATACAATGGAAAAGCTTCTAAATCTTTAATCTTTTGTTAGGACAGACCATTTTCAAATTTAGTTCACACCTGATAAGGAGATCTGCCAGCACTGTACAGACAGGGTTAATTGTGGCAAACCCAGCCGCCCAGCCTAATAATAAAAAAGAGAACTTAGTATTTTACAGTGCTGGAATTTCAAGAACAAAACATCTCAAAATGGTAACCGACAATTGTAATTTTTTTTTTAAGTTATGCTAAGTGAATGGGAACATGTAGAAAAAATGTAAGGTAGATTTTTTTCCCAGTTTGGCTGCCAAAGTAGAAATACACATTTAAAAAAGAAGCATGAGGTTTACAAAAAAAAACAAAAAACCTTATACTCACCTAGGTGGATGGAGCATCGATCTGATCTGTCCCCCCGCCACCTCTGCACTGAGAACTGAGCGATCAAAGACCGCTGATTGCTCAGTTCTCCCCTCCACTCTGAGCAGAGTGGTGACTGCTCTGCCCCACAGATGCAAAATAGCATTGATTTCTTTGTAAACTCCATATTTCTCTTGTAATAAGCATGTTAAAATATAAAGATTTGGAATACAAAAAGGAAGGCTTTTCCACCAGTTTATGGGCCGGTTCACACCATAGAAATGCAGTCCAGATGTGTTCTGAATGCGTTTCTGCACGTGTGTTTTTAATGCATTTTTGACTTGTTCATTTTTCATATATCTGGTCTCCCCGGACCCCGCATTCACTATATCCACTCTCCCCGGACCCTGCATTCACTATATCCGCTCTCCCCAGACCCCGCATTCACTATATCCGCTCTCCCCGGACCCTGCATTCACTATATCCGCTCTCCCTGGACACTGCATTCACTATATCCGCTCTCCCCGGACCCTGCATTCACTATATCCGCTCTCCCCGGACCCTGCATTCACTATATCCGCTCTCCCTGGACACTGCATTCACTATATCTGCTCTCCCCGGACCCTGCATTCACTATATCCGCTCTCCCCGGACCCCGCATTCACTATATCCGCTCTCCCCGGACCCCGCATTCACTATATCCAGTCTCCCGGACCCCGCATTCACCACATCCACTCTCCCTGGACCCCGCATTCACTATATCTGGTCTCCCCGGACCCCGCATTCACTATATCCGCTCTCCCCAGACCCCGCATTCCCTATATCCGCTCTCCCCGGACCCTGCATTCACTATATCTGGTCTCCCACAATACACACAACATGGAAATGAAATTATTTTAGCACATATAAACTGCTAAATCCCTTTTCTCATCAGCACTACATAGCAGTCTTATGACTTCTATCAGTGTCCAGCAGAACACTGGTTAAAGGTTGTAGGAGGCGTTTTCATTCTACCCTAGGAGGATGCAGGACCCTGACCTCTGTGTGGACAGTGCTGATTGGCCCTATGCTGATCACAAGTACTTCCCCCCCAAAAAAAATAACATCTCTAGCAATACACAGTAAACTGGGCATGTGCAGAAGTGCTACAGGTTCAGTCTTTCTTATCAGGTGGACATTTCAACAAGTGGAGGATCAGAGAAGTCAGGATCAAACATCCTTTTTACACAATGCAGAGGATTAACCCCTTAGGTTCCACAGTGAGTATAACAAGCATGATTTACTGCATCTACAGACTGATTGTACTGTTGTGGGTTTAGTAACACTATATGTTCATAAAGGCAAATTGACATGTTTTGTGGGTTCAGAAAAAAACGTTACCTTCTGTGACACTAAAGGGCAGCTGTGTAAATGTAGTTGCAGATTAAATATAGATGTGAGATACTGATACCGAGATATTTGTATCAGGATTTATCAGGATTATATCTGAGAGAGGTAGGACTGCAGTATAATCATCCTTTATGTGTGGTGTGTTTGAGCTAAAAAAAAAAAAAAAAAAAAAAAAAATCGAGACTTCTTTACCCCCTGGTCACATCAAGCCTGAGTTTGAAATTGCACAAGTTACAGCAAAGTCACACGATTTCAAAGTCAGGGGACCCCCCGATTTCAGGTGCAATTTGCAAGACTTCTGACACAGATGTCTATGCAAATTGCACTGAAAGTAGTGCATATAGTACTTTAGAAATCAGTGCGGCTCCAACCAAGTCGGGACCGCACCGATATGATCACTGTAATTGTGGACAACAGGGTGTGACTTAGCATGCGATTTACAAGTCGCATGTCATGCAAATCACATGCCAAGTCGCACCCAGTGTGACCGGGGGCCTTTTATGGCCTTTGTACATTTTTAACTAATATACTCCAATATCAATTATGAAACATTATAAAGCATTTTCTGGAAACGAAGCCCAGAACAATGAGGCCTGATTGTGTAAACAGTAGCATCACATCATAATTAAAGCCACTTTTATTATTTTTGATAGAAATAAACAATAGTTAAAGGGTAACTCCACTTTCATGGGGAAACAAATAGCACAAAAAAAAAATTATAATAATAATCTAGCATACACAATTGCAACACAAGTCATATTGTAACTGAACGTTGCTAAAAATGACTTTTCCTTTTCAATCTGTAACCGTTGTAATTTCGGTAAAATGCAATATGGCCGCCTGGAGGCGTTCTGTATGCAGATGGTGTATAGAGCGCCCCCCAGAGATGTACTTTCCTGCTTATGTGATTGGCTCACTGATTTCCCAGAAGTCAGATGTTGGACATCCCCTGCAACAAAAATTTCCTTTTTGGTGAGATACTCCCAAAGGGAAATCATGTCTAAAGGGATGCAGACCCTGCCACTGAGCCCTGCAGGTGCAGCAGCTGATTGATAATTATAAAGTCTCTCCCATTCACTTTGCACATGTGATGGTGCTGACCAATCAGAAGCCATCTAGCCCGTACAATCAACCCTGCAAGGAGAGGAGAGAAAGCTGCTGGGATTTCAAATTCCAGGACCTGTGAAGAGACTTTTTGTTGTGTGACAGCATAGGATCGATGCAGGGAGGTTTCCCACAAGGATTCTGTATGAGCTCAAAGTCACTATGACAAGCCTGGCTTCACACTGTGTGGGAAACCCCATTCCTGTTCAAGTCGCATGCAATTCTTTGCAGTCATTTTGTATGGGCTCAAATCGCATTACAAAGGTATCGGTTCTCTGTAGCGGCGAGTACTTGACCAAAAGTATCAGTTCTCATACTTGCCGGGAAAAAAACTGTAGTGGTGCATCCTAAGTACTTTCTAAAAATATTACACATTTCTTGTATAGAACTCTGTATCTGCATTATTATTTAAATTCAATTCATTGTATTAGGAAAGATAAACATCCAAAATATTTCTTTAGCGTCCCCCACTCCTCAGGACAGTCTGCATGCTTTCATGTCATCAATATCTCTACACACAGTCTTCTCCTGTTTATTGATGAGGATTAGAGCCTTAGCCAATCTCCCGATGCTGGGCTGAGTCTTCAGGATCCGAGTCTTCTCCTGATCACTGCTGTCCACCACATCATCGATCACCACAATCACATTAGTTCTCCCTGAGGAACAGAAGAAAGTTCAGTTAATTCTTTCACAAAAAAAAAGTTGCAAGCATGATGTCCATGTACCACGAGATGCACGCAGGGAAAAAATAGAAAAGATAAATAAATAACACATTTTAAAAACAGTAGAAATTTAAAAACTTGTAAATTAAATCAACACAACATAAAACTGCTACATTTCTTTTGATTTGCAAAAATAAGTGCCATAAGATGCCATCAGCACCAATATTAAAGACAAAATCAGTGTCCCGGACGGACTGTATCTGTGGCTGGCAGTGGCAGGGTGACAGTTGCAGTGAGTGGAGGATGATGGATCCACACTCTGATAGATCCCAGGCAATGGGGGGGGGGGGGGGGGGTTCAGGGAAATGCTGTGACAGCCGGGAACTGAACTGAGTGATCCCACACAGTGACAGATCTGACACATCACACCACCAACACTGACACAGATCAGTAGGCCCAAAGAAGGCTGTGGAATGGTGATGTCATCACTCACTGACATATTGCAGATGTGATGGATGGCTGGCTGGCTGGCCGGGTCACACTCACACAGACATGAGACACATCGGAGTCAGACATTACCTTCCTCCCGCAGGCGCAGCTCTGCCTCCGCTGATAAATGGGAGAAGGGCTGGAACTCCACAGTGATCATCAACCACCAGCCAACTTGCAGTAAGGGACTGAGTCTGAGAGGAACACTGCAAGGAGCTGCAGCTCAGCTGCTACACTTGCCCCAGACACCCAGCATCTTCCTCTGTCCTTCCTTCCTCCTTCTCTGCTGACCCTTCTCTCAGATGACAGGACCATCAAATGATGAGGCGGCATCCCACACAGAGAGAGTGTCAGCCTGTGCTGAGCTCAGGTGCCCCTAGGTGGCAGTGGCCCTAGGAAGCTGCCTAGTTTGTCTAGTGGAAGCACCGGCCCTGGATGCACATACATTATCTAGCAGCCACTCTGCCATGGCAAATTCTTTGGACATTGTTATAGGCAAAGCAGACAATATGGCTGCATACCATACGCTCTTATTGGGCCAAGGACACTGACCAAAGTAGTGATTAGTCTCCATAGTAGGGTGCGAAGAACGCGTTTTGCTACCTAAAGTGTATTTGCACTTTTACAGCCAAACTGGGATATCAGCTACTTTTTTTATCTGTTTATGACTGTGTTACCCCAACATTTTATATTACTGGTATGCGTTTATATGAAAAACTAACCTGTTCTCTTTGTATTGCTTCCTTTGTGTAAAATCCCTGGTGATCCTGCCAGTCCTTCTGCTTTCCTATTATAAAACTTATCACACTAGGCATGAGAGAAGAGCGTGGTCAGTTCTTTAGCTAAGCTTATAATACAGCTTACCTGTAGGCAAAATGAATACGTTTATATTATATTATATTAGCCCTTTTTGATACTTGAACCCATGCCGTTCCTTCAGAACACTGTGCCATGGCAAAGGACTCCCGAGTGCATGCATGGGAGTGACGTCATCGCAGCTCGGCCAGTCAGAGCTTGCGAACCCGGAAGGAAGACTGGTGAAGATGGAAGCCCTTGGGAGCTGTGACAGCGCTCTGTTGGAGGGCTTCGTTTTTGAGGGCAAGTCCTTTTATAATGTGCTAGTATGTGATGCATACTAGCACATTATGCCTTTACCTTGCAGGGATTGTTTTTTTGGATGTAGTTTACTACCACTTTAACGTATCAGAGCTTTGCCTGTCAGAGGCAGCCTGGGCACCCACAATGGCTGTAATGATATGGAATTTACACTTGCATGTCAGATGACTACTTGTGTACTTTTATTATTTTCTGAAAATCTACAGGGTTCATTTATGAAGCATAAAAAGGTCACCCCTATTTCAAAAAAAAAATTTTTACGTTTCTCAGATATGGCACAACTTTCAATTACCATGATTTTTTTTTTTGTGTTGGATTACAGTAATGTATATACAGTACAAATAAAATGAAAAGGAATTTAAAAAAAAGTGTTTTTTTTTTAGTTTAAATAACCTTGGTTTCCGGAGCTGACTGAGTGTCTTGGATAGGGAGTGAAATAGAGGATTCCTGTAGAGATAGAGGGATAGGGAGTGAAATAGAGGATTCCTGTAGAGATAGAGGGATGGGGGGAGTGAAATAGAGGATACCTGTAGAGATAGGGGGGATAGGGAGTGAAATAGAGAGTACCTGTAGAGATAGGGGGATAGGGAGTGAAATAGAGGATACCTTACCGTATAGATAGAGGGATAGGGAGGTGAAATAGAGGATACCTGTAGAGATAGGGGGATAGGGAGTGAAATAGAGGATACCTGTAGAGATAGAGGGATAGGGAGTGAAATAGAGGGAGGAGTACCTGTAGAGGATAGGGGGATAGGGAGTGAAATAGAGGATACCTGTAGAGATAGGGGGATAGGGAGTGAAATAGAGGATACCTGTAGAGATAGAGGGGATAGGGAGTGAAATAGAGGATACCTGTATAGATAGAGGGATAGGGAGTGAAATAGAGGATACCCGTATAGATAGAGGGATAGGGAGTGAAGGGGGGATGGATACCCGTATAGATAGAGGGATAGGGAGTGAAATAGAGAGTACCTGTATAGATATCAGAGGGATGGGGGGAGTGAAATAGAGGAATACCCGTATAGATAGAGGGATAGGGATTTGTGAAATAGAGGATACCTGTATAGATAGAGGGATAGGGAGTGAAATAGAGAGTACCTGTATAGATAGAGGGATAGGGAGTGAAATAGTTGAGGATACCTGAATGGTATAGATAGATTAGGGAGTGAAATAGAGAGTATGTTGTGATAGATAGAGGGATAGGGGATAGGTGAAATAGAGAGTACTTGTATAGATAGAGGGATAGGGAGTGAAATAGAGAGTACTTGTATAGATAGGGGGATAGGGAGAAAAAATAGAGAGTACTTGTAGGGATAGAGAGGATAGAGAGTGAAATAGAGGATACCTGTAGAGATAGAGGGATGGGGGGGGGTGAAATAGAGGGAGATAGAGGGAAGCTGGGATAGGTGAGTAGTGGAAATAGAGGATTACCTGTAGCAGTTTAGGGGATAGGGGATTAGGGAGGGGAGCCGGGGGGGTACCTGGTATAGGGGGGGGGGGGGGGGGGGGGGGGGGGGGGGGGGGGGGGGGGGGGGGGTGGGGGGGGGGGGGGGGGGGGGTGGGGGGTGTGGGGGGGGGGGGGGGGGGGTTTGGGGGGGGGGGGGGTTGGGGGGGGGTGGGGGGTGGGGGGGGGGGTTGGGGGGGGGGGGGGGGGGGGGGGTGGGGTAGGTGGTTGGGGGGGGGGGGTGTGTTAAGGGTTTGGGTTGGGGTGGGATGGGGGGGTATGTGGGGGGGGGGGCCATGGGGTGGGTAGTAATGGGGGGTGGGTTGATTTGGGGGGGGGGGGGGTTTTTGTGGGGGGGGGGGGGGGGGTGGGGGGGGGGTGGGGGGGGGTTGGAAGTGGGGGGGGGGTGGGTGGGGGGATGGGGGGTGAGTTGGGGTAGGTATGGGGGGGGGGGGGGGGGTGGGGTGAATGTATTGTTTGGGGGGGGGGTGGGGTAAGGGGTGATGGGGGGGGGGGGGGGGGGGGGGGGGGGGGTTGGGTTGGGGGGGGGGTGGGGGGGGGATATTTGGGGGGGGGGGGGTAGGGGGGGGGGGGGGGGGGGTGGGGGGGTGGGGGGGGGGGGGGATGGTGGGGTTGCATGGGGGGGGTTGGGGGGTAGGGGGGGGGGGTGGGGGGGGGGGGGGGATGTGGATGGGGGGGGGGGGGGGAGGGTGTGGGGGGGGGGTGGGGGTTTTCAGGGAGGGGGGGGGTGGGGGGTGGTTGGAGGGGTGGGGGGGGGGGGTGGTGGGGGGGGGGTCATTTGGGGGGGGGTTGGGGGGGGGGGTTGGGGGGTGGTTTGTGGGGGGGGGGGGGGGGGATGGTGGGGGGGTTTGGTGGGTTTGGATGTGAGGGTTGTGGGGGGGGGGGTTTTGGGTGGGGGGGTTGGGGGGGGGTGGGGTACAGGGGGTGGGGGGGGGGGGATTTTGGGGGGGGGGGGTGGGGGATAAGGGGGGGAAGGGGGTGGGGGTGGGGTTTTGGGTTGTAGGGGGGGAGGGGGGGTAAAGGGGGGGGGATGGGGGGGTGGGGGGGTGGGGGGGGGTGGGGGTGGTGGGCTGGGGGGGTGGGGGGGGTTGGGGGGGGGTGGGGGGGGGGGGGGGGGGGTGTCTGGGGGTTTGGGTGGTTAGGGGTTAGGGGGGAGGGGGGGGGGGTATGGGTGGTGGGGTTTGGGGGGGGTGGGTGTTTTACAAATGTGTGGGGGGGGGTGGGGGGGGTATAATATTGTTTGGGGTGGTGGGGGGGGGGGGGGGGGTTGGGGGTGAGGGGGGTGGGGGGGGGGTTGTGGGTGGGGGGTAGTGGGGGGGGGGAGGGGGGGGTGGGGAGGGGAATGGTGGTGTGGGGGGGTTGAGGTGGGGGGGTGGTATGATTGTGGTTTTGGGGGGGTTGGGGGGGGGGGTTTGGTGGGAGATGTGGAGGGGGGGGGGGGGGGGGGGGGGGGGGGGGGGGGTTGGTGGGGGGGGGTGTTTGGGGGGGGGGGGGGGGGTGGTATGAATGGGGGGGGTTGGGGGATTGGGGTGGGTGGGGGTTTGGGGGGGGTACAAGTGGGGGGTTGGTCCAGCTATCAGGGGTGTTTTGGGGGGGGGGTTATGGGGGTTTGGGGGGGGGTGGATATATTGTTTTTGGGATGATATAGGTTTTGGGGGGGGTGTGTTTTTGCTGTATTTAAGGGGATGGGGGGGGGGTGTGGTGGGGGGGGGGGGGGGGGGGGGGGGGGGGGTGGGGGGGAGGGGTGGATATGGTTGGGGGGGGGGTTTGGGGGGGGTGGGGTGGGGGGGGGGGGGGCGGGGGGGTGGGGGGGGGGGGGGGGGGGGGGGGGGGGGGGGGGGGGGGGGGGCTGTGGTGGGGTGGTGGGGGGGGTGGTGTGAATGGGTTTTTTGGGGATGTGACAATGGAGGTGAAACAAAGTAATTTTCTGAGAAAAAAACGGTCATGCAAAATTTTCCGCTGTATGAAGTGTCGCGCAGAATTGGCCATTCGATAAGAAAAGTTTGGGTAAAAGAGGTTCTAAAGCTGATTAACTGCTTGGGCCGTTACAATGGGAATTATGCAGAAATACTGTATATACAACACATGACTTTGCAGTACCAAGGTAGGGGGCATGGTTGCACCCTACTATCTCTCGCCCCGCCATTGCAGCCTCGGCTGTCCAATCACCGGGTTCCCGGCATGATTACTTACCGGCAGCCAGGATTGCCGAGTAATTACCAATGGGAGGGGAGAGAACTGTATGTAAACAATACATAAATTTTTCAAGACTGTCAGCTAGGGGCCCACTGTGGGGCTTTGTATGGATTCTGATAGCAAGCCATACAAAGCAATTGTGCCGCAACAGTGAAAAAACACACACCACAAACAGCACATAATTGGATGAAAGAGCACACAGTTAACGGGACTTTGTGGATGGAAGCGTAGCCCAGATGTTAAACCCCTTCTTGCTCAAGTGCCATTAGTTGAGCAGTGGTGGGTGCACCACATTAGCACTGATCACATAGGTATTGGTGTCACTGGGGATGGTCAGTGAAACCAAGTCCAGTTCCACACCCCCAGTGTCAGAATGCTCGCCGCCCCCCGGTGCATATGAAAGTACGCTGAATCCCGCCATCCCGCTATAAGTCGCTGAATCCCCGCCATCCCGCTATAAGTCGCATGATTGCTGCCATCCCGCTATAAGTCGCTGAATCCCACCCATCCCCGCTATAAGTCGCTGATTGCTGCCATCACCCGCTAACAAGTCGCTGAATCCCGCCATCCCGCTATAAGTCGCTGATTGCCCCCCGCCATCCCGCTATAAGTCGCTGAAAATCCCGCCATCCGCTATAAGTCAGGGTGGGGGGCTGCCATCCCGTATAAGTCACTGATTGCTGCCATCAATCCGCTATAATAGTCGCTGAATCCCGCCATTCCCGCTATAAGTCGCTGAATCCCGCCATCCCGCTATAAGTCGCTGATTGCCGCCATCCCGCTATAAAGTCGCTGAAATCCCGCCATCCCGCTATAAGTCACTGATATGCTGCCATCCCGCTATAATTCACTGATTGCTGCCATCCCGCTATAAGTCACTGATTGCTGCCATCCCGCTATAAGTCACTGATTGCTGCCATCCCGCTATAAGTCGCTGATTGCCGCCATCCCGCTATAAGTCGCTGAATCCCGCCATCCCCTATAAGTCGCTGAATCCCGCCATCCCGCAATAAGTCGCTGATTGCTGACCATCCCGCTATAAGTCGCTGAAGTCCCGCCATCCCGACTATAAGTCGCTGAATCCCGCCATCCCGCTATAAGTCGTGATTGCTGCCATCCCGCTATAAGTCGCTGATTGCCGCCAACCCCGCTATAAGTCGCAGAATCCCGCCATCCCGCTAATAAGTCTGCTGATTGCTGCCATCCCGCTATAAGTCACTGATTGCTGCCATCCCCCTATAATAAGTCGCTGAATCCCGCCATCCCGCTATAAGTCACTGATTGCCGCCATCCCGCTATAAGTCGCTGATTGCTGCCATTACTAGTAAAAAAATTAAAAAATCCCATTATCCATACAGTCATTTGTAGACTCAATAACTTTCACGTAAACCAATTAATTTACACGTATTGGGATTTATTTTAGCAAAGACACGGAGCAGAAATACATTTTGGCCTAAATTTATGATGCAATTTGATTTTTACATTTTTTTTTTACTGGACATGTTTAATAGCAAAAAGTCAAAAATGTTTTTTTTTTTTTTCTCAAAACTGTCAGTCTTTATTTTATAGCGAAAAAAAAATAAAAAAACTGCCCAGGTGAATATATACAAGGTAACATATATATATATATATATATATATATATATATACACACACACACACACACACACCTCTTGCGCCTATATGGAACCCCTAAATAAAGCTGCTCTCACCCAACCTGACCCAATAGGCGTGAAAACATCAAAAGTAAAAAATTAAGAGTAGCGCTCTCAAAATAAACTACATATCACACACTCTAGAAACACTCTCTAAACATATATATATAATATATATATATAATCCACACAAAGTGCTCAGATACAATCTGTATCCACTGAGCAACCGTGTAAAAATAGTGAAAAACAAGAAATCTGTTATATTAATAACATGTGACTTCTAAACGATATACACAAAACATATAAATATAGTCGTGATCTTCATATATTTCATGCAAGTGATGCCGTGAAAAAACAGTGATCTCCACTCTGGTGAACAAATTCTTCAGAAATGGCCAAAATGGCCCCTCACCTCCAAACCATGACCACTAAGGGCCAGCACGCTTTTAAGGATCACCTCCAAATCCTAGTAGATGTAAACTGATCCCAGAGAATGAACGCCACACAAGCTGCTTTGTATACCATCACTTAGCTCCCCCCTGGCACAGGTACCGCAATATAGCTCACCCCCACTCAGGATCATATTATTGAAATAAAAAAAAAAAAGATTCCTCCATGGTGCAGTAAGGTTTTAATCCATAAGATATTAAAAAAAAAACAGAATTTACACTCATATGTAATCTCCAAAATACAGACTTTTCAACCTCATGTATAGGTGCACTGCATGGGTTTGTAAGTTGTACCAAGATGGCCACCATGCCCGGACATGCGTCACCAGTTTACATCTATTAGGATCAGGAGGTGATCCTTAAAAGCCTGCTGGCCCTTAGTGGTCACGGTTTGGAGGTAAGGGGCCATTTCTGAAGAATTTGTTCACCAGAGTGGAGATCACTGTTTTTTCACGGCATCACTTGCATGAAATATATGAAGATCACGACTATATTTATATGTTTTGTGGACATTATATAATTTATATATTTTTGTATATATTTATGAGAATTTCTACACTTTTAAGGGGGTCTTTTTTGTCACTTAACACTGGTATTATTTGTCCCTAAAAAGGGATTCACTTGATACACTATTTGTGTAGTCCCATTATTGGGACAGGAGGTGGAATTTTCATAATAATTTGTAGTGTATATCGTTTAGAAGTCACATGTTATTAATATAACAGGATTTCCTGTTTTTCACTATTTTTACACGGTTGGTCACGATTGGATACAGATTGTATCTGAGCACTGTGTACGGATTATATATATTATATATATTGTTTATAGAGTGTTTATAGAGTGTGTGATATGCAGTTTATTTGAGAGCACTTCACCATTTTTTACTTTTTACAGGTGAATACATACCACCGAAAGCAAGCTCAATTAGTGGAAAAAAAGGACATAAAATTTCATTTGGGTGCAGCATTGCATGACCGTGCAATTGCCAGTTAAAATAACGCAGCGCCGTATTGCAAAAACGTTCCTGGTCAAGAAGGGGGGGAAATCCTCTGGAGGGCAAGGAGTTAAAGTATAACTAAAGCAAAACATTTTTCTTTAGTTTTGGATGGCGTGGAGATGGATTAGACCCCCTGTCAGTTGTTATTGCTGTCTGTGCCCCTGTTAGGGAGATTCACCCTCTCTATTTGTCCTGTTTACCATTATCATTGAAAGTGAAAGCAAAACCAAAAACCCAAATTTTGGGTTGCCCCCAGAAACGTAATAGAGGGGAAATCTTCCAGTGGGGGTTGCCAAGGGATTCCCTCACTTTGGAGGGATTTCCTCTCACTTTCTGTTTTGGCTATGGGACAGGAAGTGAAGATAAATCTCCCCAATGGGTCAGATGGCCAAAATGAACCAACAGAGGTTTAACCCTCCTGTACTCTATCCAAGATGAAAAAAAAGCATTTTCCTTTAGTTCTACTTTAACAAAACTGTAAATCTACTTATTGTCCTTGCAATTGCTTCTCAGATTGTTTGTAGTCCCACCCAACATGTCCTTTCTTCTAGTTACCATCAATTTTTTCTCTAAATGGCCCTGAACTATAGCCAGGAAAGAATCAGCCAATGAGTTCTCTGGTTGGAGCACCCCACTCCCTCTGAACTGATGCAGACTTCATACACTGGAGCATTGGGGGGAAAATTCATAACAAAGAACCATATAGAAAGAAACTTCAGTCCCACCCCACCCAGGAAAAGTCTTCTTAATTTGAGAAATATTATTTAGCCTGTCCTGTTAGCTCCTGGGCAAAAAGATAATTCAATAGATGGTGTTCTAGTCCCCAACATGTCCCAGCATGGAATGGTGCCTCTGATTTGTGTCCATAGGACATGTGGTTTTTGCATAGCTGAAGAAACAAAAAAGTAACTCCTACACCCTCATCTTATAAAACTTCCATTTGTAATGAGAAATTTACAACAAATAAAAGAACTTAGAGGAGTTCCGCTGTTTTACACACCAAGCTGGGAAGACATGTATTCCAAGTGTTGGTCATAGATAGCATCAGTCACATCGGAAATATTGATCCTCCCCCGTTTCATGGTGTGATAGAGGATCCCAAGTTTACATTGTTGCACATCATGCATGAAATGATGGAAGCCACTGTTGCCAATACAACAGGAGTGAACTCGTTTAACATGACGATCAGCCAGATCCATCAACCATCTATAATCTTCCTCGGAGGAACTGGAGAAGAATCCCACAACTTGCTTCCCGCTTAGCTGGTAACAAAAGGAGAAACTAGTTATTAAGCCAGACCAAACAAGCAAATCAACTGCAAGACATGACCTGCAACTCTCTCTTATAGATTGAAATTTAAAAACCAAAAGACAAAGCAACTGAAAAGGATCCCATTTCTAATAAAATCACTGTATAGTATAGAGAGCTCACCACATGCACAATTCTAGGCCATTCCAATATTCACTTCCCATCCACCATATGTGAATATGAACATCCTCGGAGGGGAAGGGCAGAGCTCAAAATTTCAAGTCCTGAGCTACTAGCTAAGCCTTAAGAGTTACTCACCACCTATTGCCCCACCCAACCTCTACCCTGCCCAGCCCTAACTCCACCCCTAAACACGCCCTCCAAAATTATCTCATGAAATGATACTGTGAAATGTTCCCTGCATTACATCAGGGTCCTCGGAGTCTCCCCCACATTACATCAGGGTTATCACAGTCCCCCCACATTACACCAAGGTCCTCATAGTCCCCGCACATTACATCAGGGTCCCCAGAACCCCCCCACATTATATTGGGGTCCCCAGAGTCTCCCCACATTATATTGGGGTCCCCAGAGTCCCCCCACATTATATTGGGGTCCCCAGAGTCCCACCACATGACATCAGGGTCTTCAGAGTCTCCCCACATTACATCAGGGTTCCCAGAATCCCCCCACATTACATCAGGGTCCCCAGAGTCCCCCCACATTATATTGGGGTCCCCAGAGTCCCACCACATGCCATCAGGGTCTTCAGAGTCTCCCCACATTACATCAGGGTTCCCAGAATCCCCCCACATTACATCAGGGTCCTTTTACAATATATCAGGGTCCCCAATGTCCCCCTAAACACTCCATCATACCGCATTTAACCTTAACCCCCCATAATCTCTCACTCACCAAGCCATAACTATCAAGCATATCCTACCGTCTTTTCCACCCAGCAGAACCTCAAATGCCCCCCAAACTCTGCCACCAGAATAACCACATCATCCTGAACCTGACCAAATCACCCATATGTTTACACACACACATACAGGCAAGCACATACAGACACATGTACACACACACACACATATAGACACAAGAAAACACACACAGACACATGTACACATGCACACACACAGACACGTGTACACACACATACAGACACATGTACATACACACACACATTCAGGCATGTGTACACACACATCCAGACACGTGTACACACACACACATCCAGACATATGTACACACACACATCCAAACACATGTACACACACACACACATCCAGACACGTACACACACACATCCAGACACGTGTACACACACACACACATCCAGACATATGTACACACACACATCCAAACACATGTACACACACACACATCCAGACACATGTACACACACATATCCAGACATGTGTAGACACACACACACATCCAGATGTGTACACACACACCCAGACATGTGTGCACACACACATTCAGACACGTGTACACACACACACATCCAGACATGTGTACACACACACACATCCAGACATGTGTACACACACACACATCCAGACACATGTACACACACACATGCAGACATGTGTACACACACACATCCAGACACGTGTACACACAGATCCAGACACGTGTACACACACATCCAGACACGTGTGCACACACACACATCCAGACACATGTACACACACATCCAGACACGTGTACACACACATCCAGACACGTGTACACACACATCCAGACACGTGTACACACACACACACACACACACATACAAACACATGTATACAGCCATCCATCACACATCCAGGTACTGCATTCTAGGAGGAGGCAGAGAGCACAGCAGACACTCCCGGTCCCTTTGCTTTCACTTTGCTCTGCGTACTTAGCAGTCTGAATGCTCTCTGCCAGTGCCGATGTACAGACAACCCTGTGGGACACACTCACCCCCATGTTATTTCCACTTGCCATATGCGAGTAGGCGAGTGGAAATTTTGTGGCCTGGGAAGCGTGATATCTCGATCATCACTGCAGCAATGATCAAGATATAATTTTGTTGGGCAATTTCCTACAAAGTAAAAATAATCCTAGCTGCTAACGAGCAGCTGGATTACTTTTACAATTGGAGAAACGGGTCACATCCCCTCCCACCGCCACCACCTCCTTTACTGGGCTTTCCTGCGCGATCTGGGAGCCCGGTAAGAATGCAACCATGGCATCTGATTCTGGGCACACAGCGAGAGGAAAGAAAGTTGTTCCTCCCATTGTGTTATGTCAGAGACAGGAAGCAGCAAGGATTTTGTCACTTCCGGTTTCTGTTCCTTGCTTACCTGACCGTTAACAGCCAGTAAAGCAGCCAACCAGACGCCAGATCTCTCCATAAGGAGGACCTATCATGGCCCATGCTAATACAAGGGATGTTGTTCATCCCTTGTAATAGCAATAAAGTTAACAAAAAATAAATAAAGGTATATAAAAAAAAAAAAAATTTAAAAAAAGTGCAAAGCCCCCCATTCCTCCGTACTCACTCACAAACATGAAGCAGAGACTTTTTGAAGTTGGTATTTAAATATTAGTACACTACAGGTTCCTGGGGTCCCGGGACCTGTTATCCCATACCATAGACTATATAATATGCTTGCACTGCAGGTATACTTTGAAATATATCTAAAGCAAATGTTTTATACCTTTATATATGGTTCCCCCTGCAATATTATCCCTGCACTGTGCAGCTTGTTCAATGGCTTTGAATTGCAGCACATTTTGAAGTTTATAGTCACATGATTTCACACATAAACTACATTTCTCACCTGGGAAAGCAAATTGTGAACTGGTCCTGTAAAGGTAAAAGAAAAGAAAAATGAAATAAAACATAAAATGTTTACATGTTATTAGACATTTGCAATGTTCCTGCAGTATGTTTGGAGTCAGCAGGAAAAACCACTGAGATCAGTCCAGGACGTGTCAGTTCTGAAGAATCTTCAGGGCCCATTTCTTGGAATCTGAACTTTTGATTGGCAGTCCTGGCAGCTGGACTGGCAAGTCTCTTTTACAATATAAAATAATGCCTGCCTGTCAGCGGGTTTCTATAAAAGACACTTTACTACCACAAGTTATGTACAGGGAATACAAACGATACATCCTAACATCTTTAACAACATTTTTAGGTTGTATCTCTGCATGCAGCTCCTCTGCCCCCCTACCATCACTCTTCTACCGATAATACCGGTTATACCTTACATAGGCTATCCCCCCTCCAGTCCATCATGAATGCTGCTGCCAGGCCCCTCCACCTTACCAACCGTTCAGGGTCTGCTACCCCTCTCTGCCAATCCATCCACTGGCCTCCATTCAATGTCCTCCACCCCTCTCTGCCAATCCTTCCACTGGCCTCCATTCAATGTCCTCCACCCCTCTCTGCCAATCCATCCACTGGCCTCCATTCAATGTCCTCCACCCCTCTCTGCCGATCCTTCCACTGGCCTCCATACAGTGTTCTCCACCCCTCTCTGCCGATCCCTCCACTGGCCTCCATTCAGTGTCCTCCACCCCTCTCTACCAATCCCTCCACTGGCCTCCATTCAGTGTTCTCCACCCCTCTCTACCAATCCCTCCACTGGCCTCCATTCAGTGTTCTCCACCCCTCTCTACCAATCCCCTCCACTGGCCTCCATTCAGTGTTCTCCACCCCTCTCTGCCAATCCCTCCACTGGCTTCCACTCGCTACTCCAACGAATAAAATTCAAAATACTAACAACAACTTACAAAGCCTTCCACAACTCCCCCCCAGCTACATCACCAACATAATATCAAAATATCAACCAAACCGCTCTCTTCGATCCGCCCAAGACCTTCTGCTCTCTAGTTCCTGTGTCACCATCTCTCATGCTCGCCTCCAGGATTTCTCCCGAGCTTCTCCCATCCTATGGAACTCCCTACCCCAACCTGTCCAGCTATCTCCTAATCTATCCACCTTTAGATGATCCCTGAAAACCTCTTTAAAGAAGCCTGTCCTGCTTCTAACTAGTAAACTGCCTTTTATTTTCTCCATCAGCTCCTCCCCTCCACAGGTATTACCTTTTGTATCATTCAATCCTTCCTCCTAGATTGTAAGCTCCCAGGATCAGGACCCTTGGCTTCCTCTTGTACCAAATTGTATTGTAAATGTAATGTCTGCCTTCATTTTGTAAAGCGCTGTGCAAACTGTTGGCACTATATAAATCCCGAAAAATAATAATAATGATAATAATAACTAGAAAAGCTACAATTTCTGGGGAAATTGTGTGAAGTGTTCTTTCCTCCACCATTAGTCTACAACTGGAGTGGACGGAGTAACTGGGTGGAGTGGGCGGAGTAACTGTTGTGTGGTTGGAGTGGCTGGAGTAACTGTGAAAAGGTTGGACTGGGCAGAGTAACTTTATGGAGTGGGCGTAACTGTTGTATACATATATATTTTGTGGTGAAATTGGTTCCATAGGAATGAATGGCGGAATGTTCAAAACTAGAGTGGGAGCTGACAAAAGCTAGAGTGTGAGCTGAAAGATCAGGACATGATTTCTAAACTGCCATCACTCCCTCATTTTCAAGCCCACCTACACAAATCTTATATCAAAATGTTCAGATATCCCTGCTGCCACTAACAATGTCCACGGCTAAGCCACAGTCCTGATAGTTTTCACAATATGACTATTTGTTTGCAACTCACACCGCCCATTGACATTCATTGAAACTCCACTCTAGCCACCTCAAATGTAAAGGGCAATTTCTAAACTGCGACTGTGCCTTCATTTTTAAAATTTCAGAGACATACTATGCATCAAAATGTAGGTCTGGGTCCTGTGATTCTCACAATATAGGAGTTATCATTTTTAAACTACAACCGTTTGAAGAAGGCAACCGCCAGTGAAGTGAGCAAGTTGGAGCAGTTTGTTTTTAACCGCTCTTCTCTGCCCTTGCTGTAGAGTGAGTTGCCATAGGAACCCAGGTGTGTGAGCAGGCAGCTGAGTGACAAGCCACTCCACCCAATTACTCCGCCCACTCCAGTTGTAGACTACTGCTGCAGGCAAGAACACTTCACACAATTTCCCCAGAAATTGTAGCTTTTCTAGTTTTTAATACATTTGTATTACTATTTAACACCCTTGTAAACCATTAGTTAGTCCTACACCCTAATTAACTCCCCTTCTCCTCATCTGACATCCACAATGACACCAGTACAGTGATCAGTGCTAATAAAAAGCACTGACACTGTACTAATGGCACTGGGCTGGAAGGGGTTAACATGAGGGGCGATCAAAGGGTTTTGCTGTTTTATTAGGTGCTTTGCATTAGTACTTCACTGTAAGCACAGCCATGCAAAGCAGTGTGCCAGAGCTGACAAGGAGGAGAACTGTTTTGTTTACAAGCAGTTCTCTCTCCCATCAGAGATGCTCGGCAATCACCAGGCTCCAGCGAGTAATCACAGGCCGGGACCCAGTGATTGACAGCTGCAGGGAGCGCGTGCGACCTCATGAGCACCCCCTACCCAGAAATGCAAAATCACGTATATACAGTATGCATGCTTTTGCTCATCCGTACCGCCCTGTAGCAATACTTCTGCTATAGGATGGATGGGAAGCAGTTAATGTCACCTAACGAGAATGCACAAACTCCTTTGTCATGCTTTAAACCAGGAACATCATTTAATTGATATTTTGAACAGAGCAAATTATAAATAAAATTGTATACTGTTATGCACAACAAACCTATTTTTGTTAATTACACTGATAATATACACATAAAAGTGGTATCCCCCCTCTTTTTTTATGCTTTTTTGTCTAATTTTTGCAAGATGACATTGATGAAAGAAAGCCTCTTTTATCCTCTAAAACACAACATATGTATTACTTTAATGTCTTGAAGTAATGACACAGTTTTCCCCAAATGAACAGGTCTATAGTGGAAATTGCTCTGGTCACATACCAAAAGAACGGGGAAACTCCTCTGCCGTGCTTTGCACCATAAACACAATTTTAGTGTCATTTATAGATGACAGAACTATAGTATTTTTTTTTTTACTAAAACTGATAAAAAAAGCTTCATTTTTATGTCTTTTCGTCTATAACAGGGGGTCTCCAAACTTTCTGAACAAAGAGCCAGTTTTCTGGTCTTCTGACTTTAGGGGGGCCAGACTGTAACCAGTGGGAGTGGAAAATGCAGCAGAAATAGTGCCCAATCATTGGTGTCAGTGGAAGGAATGATTCCCCAACACTGGTATCAGTGAAAGAAAATTTGCCCCAATCCTGATATCAGTGGAAGGACCGGCACTCCAGCATTGGTGTCATTAGCAGGAGTAGTGCACAATCAATGATATCAGTGGGAGGTAAAGTGCACCGTCTTTAGTGTTAGCGGGAGTAATAGCACTCTATATTTTATATCAGTGGAAGGAATTATGTCCCAATGTTGGTGTTAGTGGAAGGAATGGTGCCTCATCAGTGGGAGGAATAGTGCCACAAGGGCCAGATAAAGGCAATCAAAGGACCGCATCTGGCCCCCGGACTGCAGTTTGGAGACCACTGGCCTATAGGATACATAGAAAAGAAAATAATTTTTGCAAGATAATATCGCTGAAAGAAAGCCTAGTTTTCCCCCCAAAACAAAGTACAGTGAGGAACAGAAGTATTTGAACACCTTGCGATTTTGCAAGTTCTCCCACTTAGAAATCATGGAGGCGTCTGAAATTCACACTGTAGGTGCATTCCCACTCTGAGAGAAAAAAAATTCCGGAAATCTCATTGTATGATTTTTTTTAAAGAATGTATTTGTCTCGCACTGCTGAACAGAAGTATTTGAACCCCTGAGAAGATCCGTGTTAATATTTGGTACAGAAGCCTTTGTTTGCAATTACAGAAGTCAGAGGTTTCCTGTAGTTCTTGACCAGGTTTGCACTGCAACAGGGATTTTGGCCGACTCCTCCACATAGATCTCCTCTAGATCTGTCAGGTTTCGGGGCTGTCGCTGAGCAACACGGAGTTTCAGGTCCCTCCAAAGATGTTTTGTTGGATTTAGGCGTGGAGACTGGCTAGGCCACTCCAGAACCTTGATATGCTTCTTACGGAGCCACTCCTTGGTTCTCCTGGCTGTGTGCTTCGGGTCGTTGTCATGTTGGAAGACCCAGCCACCACCCATCTTCAATGCTCTGACTGAGGGAAGAAGGTTGTTGCTCAAAATCTCACAATAAATGGCCCCATTCATCCTCTCCTTAATACAGTGCAGTCATCCTGTCCCCTTTGCAGAAAAGCACCCCCAAAGCATGATGTTACCACCCCCATGCTTCACAGTAGGGATGGTGTTCTTGGGATGCAAGTCATCCTTCTTTTTCCTCCAAACACGACGATGTGAAGTTTAGACCAAAAAGTTCTACTTTGGTCTCATCTGACCACATGACTTTCTCCCATGCTTCCTCTGGATCATCCAGATGGTCATTGGGAAACTTCAGACAATGTGATTTCCTGATTTTTTTTTTCAATTCTGTCTTTCAGAGTGGGAATGCACCTACAATGTGAATTTCAGACGCCTCCATGATTTCTAAGTGGGAGAACTTGCAAAATCGCAGGGGGTTCAAATACTTCTGTTCCTCACTGTATGTATTGCTTTGTTGTCATAAAGTAACAGCAATGTTTTCCCCAAATAAACAGGTCTATTGTGAAAATGAAATAAATATCTCTGGTCCATAATAGATATAAAGGTATGAGAGCCAAAGTGGTTCAGCAAGAGGGTAAGATCCCCTGTCTGGAGGTAAGAACCCCTATCTGGTCTTTTTTGCTGTGTCCTTGCTGGGAAGATTCACTCTCTCCATTTGTCCTGGTGACTATTGTCTCTAACAGATGAAGTGATGGGAAGTTCAAAAAGTTACAGTTGTTACCAAATAGGAGAGGATACATCTTCCAACTGTGACCCCGGTGACAACCCTTTCCTGCTTTATCCGAAACAAAATAAAAAAGTTTTAACTGCACATGTACTTAAGGTATTTAGCAATACGCATGCCAGGGTGGAAATGATGGTGGGAACCAGTTGAACCATTTAATAGTCATCCAAATTCTACCCAGCACATGTGTGTACAGATAAGTTTCAACTTCCATGATCCTCCTACCTTCCCGAAAGAAGAGTTTGCCCTCGTCTCTGACACAGCCAAACCTATCTGGATCCAGATCAGGCTAAACACCAGTGGAGGCATTTCTAAAACTTATGCTGTTCTTTGTTGGTTAATCAGAGGGATTGGAAATGTAGTTAAATTTGCAAGGAACCAACCTTGAACGTGATCTGGTGCAGCATTTTTCTCTAGCTTTGTATTGGAGACTTCCACAGTTCGGCCATCCTCAGATCTCTGCTTTTTGGTCAGAGTTTTCTTCCCCTCACTGGTAAATTGGCTTGAATGTGCTGACTGCTCACCTGAAGGAAAAATAGGCATCTTACCAACTTATCAAATGACGCTAAATTCATCATATGCTGCAAATACACAATAAATTACTGCTGTAAGGTAGAGGGATTGGAAATGTAGTTAAATTTGCAAGGAACCAACCTTGAACTTGATCTGGTGCAGCATTTTTACCTAGCTTTGTATTGGAGACTTCACCAGTTCGGTCATCCACGGATCTCTGCTCTTTGGTTGGAGTTTTCTTCCCCTCACTGGTACGTTGGCTTGAATGTGCTGACTGCTCATCTGAAGGAAAAATAGGCATCTTACCAACTAATCAAATGGCGCCAAATTCATCATATGCTGCAAATACGCAATAAATTACTGCTGTAAGGTAGACTGACCATAGATATAAAACCAAATTAATTATTGTCAACATAATTGCTCATGGTGTTATTATTATTGATATATCTTTCTGGCAGATTTTATTTATTTCAGGTACTTATATAGCGCCATCAATTTACACAGCACTTTACATATATATTGTACATTCACATCAGTCCCTAACCCTCAAGGGGCGTACAATCTAAGGTCCCTAACTTACATTCATACATACACATACTAGGGACAATTTAAACAGGATCCAATTAACATACCAGCATGGCATTAGAGTGTGGAAGGAAACCAGAATACCTAGAGGAAACACAAACAGGCACAGGGAGAACATGCAAACTCCAGGCAGGTGGTGCTGTGGCTGGGGTTTGAACCAATGACTCAAGTACTGCAGGTGGAAGTGCTAACCATTTAGCCACTGTGCTGCTTTATTAAAGGAAAGTTCTGCTAAGAGAATGATGGAGGGCATCAATCATCATTCTGGAGTTGCAGAAAACAAACAAACTCTAAAGCTCCAAAATAGTCTGTTCAACAGAGCACTGGCTGCTGATTGCAGAAGAAGCTTGTCCTAGCTTCAAAGAAGATCCACCTCACAAAAGAAGATCTGCTGTGTACCAGATTGTTCTAAAGATAGTAAATAAATTGAATGAACAGAACACAATACAACAGATCCTCATTTCGGGAACTCCTCACTGATATGTTTCACTCATAGTTGGGCTTAATTACAGAGATCCTTCCTGTAGTGGATCATTCCGGAGTTCCCTGGATGCCAGGGTGATCCACTTTAAAGCAGTAAGTGTAGCGCTCTGTGAAAACAAACTAAATCTCAACATAAAAAATATGTGACATAATAGTGGAACAAACAGTGAATCCTAATGATATAAATGAATGCTACAACAGTGCAACATCACACGATAATGTGCATATGGTGAAAATGACTGATATTAACCATTAGCCGCCCGGCCAATGGCCGTTTGGCGGCTTCAGTTGTGTATCTGCATTCCAGGTGCATGCCATTTGGCGTGCTCCCGCACATGCGCCGTTTGCGCTAATGCAGAGCGGCACAGCAGTGCGATCTGTCACCCGCCGTGCACCTTGGACACGGCCGATGACAGATCCGAGTACCGGCTCCCGTTGCCGGTACCATGTGACCTGCCGTGACCAATCACAGCAGGTCACATGACAGTTGTATACAATGGATGGCTTCATTCATGATGCCATCCATTGTATACTAGTGCCTAGCTGTGAATGGTCACAGCTAATCACATGCACATGTCATGTGATTAGCTGTGACCAAATCACAGCTAAGCACAAAAAAAAAAAAAAAAAAAAAAAAAAGCTGAATGAATCGATTTCATTCAGGTAAATGCTTGCTTATAGCAAAGTAATTCTTTGCTATAAGCAAATTGTGTAAAAAAAAAAAAAAAAAAATACAGATCACTTCCCCAAAGTAGTACAATGTTACTATGGTAACATTGTACTACTTTGGTCAAAGTAAAATATGAAAAAAAAATCTTAAAAAAAATAAAAAAAAATGTAATAAATTAAATATAATAAAAAAATAAAGAAAAATTTAAAAAAAAAATATATATATATATATTTTTTTCATACTGTCACCAGTCAGTGTCCCTGTTCACCGCCATGCCAGTTATATGATGACGCTGTACTGCACTGGTGACAGTATGTAAAAAAAAAAAAATAGTGAAAATAATTTTTTTAATTTTTTCATTTTCCGAAAAATTATGACAAAAAAATACAACTTCAAAACACTCGCCATGCCTCTTATGAAGTACGTCGGACTGTCTACTCTGCAAAAAAGGGTCATTTGGGGGATATCTGTACTATTCTGACATTCTTGGACCTCAAGAAATTAGATTGGCCGTCAGTACTTCAGGATTGATCAATATTCAGATCTATACCATAGTTTGTGAACTCTATAACTTTCCTACAAACTAAAAAATACATCCTAATTTGGGTTATTTTCACCAAAGACATGTAGCAGAATACATCTCGGCCTAAATTTATGAAGAACAATTATTTATTTGTAAACTTTTATAACAGAAACAAAGAAAATGTGTTTTTTTTTCAAAATTTTTGGTCTTCTTTTGTTAATTTAGCAAAAAATAAAAAACCCCAGCGGTGATTAAATACCACCAAAAGAAAGCTCTAGTTGTGTGAAGAAAATGATAAAATTTTAGTTTGGGTACAATGTTGTATGACCGCGCAATTGTCATTCAAAGTGTGAGAGCGCTGAAACCTGAAAAATGGCCTGGGGGGGAAGGTGTAAAATTGCCCGGTATTGAAACGGTTAAGCCTCCTACTACGGGGGATATACCCTATAAAACAAGTGCTCAGTGTCAACACACTCTATTCATAACCATGAATCAACCGATAAAAACAGAAAAAAATGTATATGCAACAAGTGAGTATAGATGAACAGATTACTCAACAATATATCTTTATATAACAAAACGTGCCACCAGGGTCCACAACAATAAATGCAAACATGCAGGTGAATCTTGTGCGTTTGCAGGCTCTGGTGATGACTCCACACACAGCTAGATTGGCTTCTCACCTCCTTGCTGCGACCCTAAGAGGGCCTAAATGCCTTATGGATCACTCCTGGATCCCCCTGGGTTAAAGCGTATCCCCAAGGAATATCCTAAATGGCTCTTATCCAGAAAAATCAGCTCCCACATGGTCCACAAAGAGAAAAAGCCTCCATAGTGTATTATCATTTATTAGCGCAGTAATAAAAAATAATATGCACAGGACACTCACATGGTACATCTTGTATACAGCATATAGAACCTCATGTATGGGTGTACTTGCATGGATTCTTTAGGGAGTCCAAAAATGGCATACACACCGGAAATGACGTCACCTACGCGTTGTGTCACCGCTCACGTGACTTCCTCAGGTTTTTATTGGTTTATTCATGGTTATGAATAGAGTGTGTTGACACTGAGCACTTGTTTTATAGGGTATATCCCCCATAGTAGGGGGCTTAATATCAGTCCTTTTCACCATATGCACATTATCGTGTGATGTTGCACTGTTGTAGCATTCATTTATATCATTAGGATTCACTGTTTGTTCCACTATTATGTCACATATTTTTTATGTTGAGATTTAGTTTGTTTTCACAGAGCGCTACACTTATTGATTGGTATTTTGGTTTTTCACTTTAGGTATTAAGGTGCAGGCAGGTGTAGCAGCCTATTTTTAGTTTTTTAGTTTAGTAGGATTGAGCGCAGGAGGTTTTCCCCATTTCTTAATACACTTTAAAGCAGTGCTGCGCCCAAAAGGGGATGTTCCGCTTTAATAAATTGCCCCCCACTGCTCGTTAAGGATTGGCACATTTGGGGAGTGGAGAGGGTGCGGGTACCTGAATTTGACGGGTAGCCGCTCCCACTTCCTGTTCGATCACCTAGGTGTCCTCCCTCTCTGTAGTCTTTTGGGACAGGTCCCAGAAGACTACAGAACCATTAATGAAGTGCAGCGCTACTCACGCATGCGCAGTGAGCACCCGGCTGTGAAGCAGCAAGCTATTACAGCCCACACGGGAAGAGAAGACGGCTGGTGAAACTAGTTATGGTGAGGACACCACTGACTTATTTTTTTTTTAAATCAACTGGAACTTCGCTTTAAAGTGGTTGTAAACTTCAGGCATGAAATATGAACAAAGTATATCCCTCTATAGTGTGTTGTCATGTTTTCACATGACTGTCATATTGACTGTCATATGCCTTTAAGTGTTTTCTATATCTTGTCTCTGCCCCTCCCTTTCCTTTGGTTTAGTTAATGCTGTATAGATATCCCACCCCTTTTCCCAGTAAGGCATTGCAGCAAGCCTCATGGCATGGAGCAGAAAACATTATGATCTTTTGACCTATCCGATGTTCATTGTTGTAAGAGTCTCTCGGTTTATGGAATAAACTTCCAAGATCTACAAGATGTCTTATCGATTGAGTCACTGACTGTGGTATCCAACTGAGGTTTATGTTATCTCTATCTCATCACAACTGTAAGTTACAGAGATCACACTATCAGTGCTTAGATTGGAGAGACAGAACAGTCAAAAGATCAGTGGAATGCTTCATAGGATCCTGGCTAATCAAAGGATCGGTGAACTGTCTTCAAAAGAATCCTTGCTAGCTAGAATACACAGTGAGATGTTACATGGATACTGGATATAACAGCTATAGAGAGTGCAGCCACCTCTACACAAGCCTGCAAGTATATCCCAGCATAATAAAATATATCACAAACCCCAGCGCACAAAAATAGGCGATAAAGGTAAAGGTATGCTGCTGCTGCACACCAGTGCAAATACACCAATTAATAAAAATAATGATAAACAGCGTAAAACACAAAACCTCCTCACCTCATAACTAACATTAATCAACATCAATAATAAATACGTTTAAACCTCTTGCCGTCCGCCTGCTGTTTATAAACGGCAGGGCGGTGGCAGTCCAGGGGCGGGTTGCCGTTCCTAAACAGCACCCGCCTTTTCTAGGTGTGCGCGCTCCTGGGAGCGCGCACCACCGCGATGCGGTGCCCGCTGTGTCCTCCGGACACAGTGAAACACCGATCATTGGACGGGACCTCTGTACGAGGTCCCGATCATGTGATCACTGATTGGCGAATCAGTGATCACATGCACAGTAGTAAGCAAGATATCACTTGTGACATCATTGCTTACTATGTGTGAAATCTGTGAATGATCACAGAGGTCACATGGTACAAGGCTATTCACAACAGCCTTGTACCATGTGACAAGCTGTGACCAATCACAGCTCGCTCAGTATTTCTCAATGACTGCAAGAATGCAGACAGAGAGAAAGAGAAATGATTGCTTTTACATCCTATATGGGTGTAAAAGCAATCAGTGTAAAAAAAAAAAATCTTCATCACCCCCCACAAGTAGTACAGTGTCACCATGGTGACACTGTACTGCTAGGGTGACAGTATGTAAAAAAACAAAAATAAATAAAAAATAATAATATAAAAAAATAAAATAAAAATGTAAAAAAAAATGTTTAAAAATTATATTTTTTTGGTTATAAACTAATTTGGATTTTTTTTTTTACTAAAAAAATAACGAATAAATTTTGGCCAAGATTTATGATGAAATATTATTTATTTGCAAAAGTTTATTTAAAAAAAAACACTTTTTTTCAAATTTTTAGACATTTTCATTTACATTGTAAAAAATATATAAATCCCAGCGGTGAATAAATACCACCAAAATAAAGCTTTATCTGTCTCAAAAAAATGGTAAAAAATTCATATGGGTACAGTATTGCATGACCGCGCAATTGTCATTCAAAGTGTGATAGCGCTGAAGCTGAAAATTGCCCTGGACAGGAAGGGGGTAAAAGTGTCCGGACAGGAAGTGGTTAAAAAGTGTCCAAAAAAAAATTATTGAAGTGTATACACAAAAATAAAAATACATTCAGTATAAAATAAAAAGTCCTTCTTCCCAATATGTGCAATCAAAAAAACAAACAAAAAATCTTCTCCCAAAGAAATGTGCTTCCACCATCCACCAGTGCAAATCAACATCAACCGCACTCACCAGATATTGGAGAGTATTGCGCCTTATAGGATTTTAGGGATCCTATGCCCCCTCTATATTCTCCAGAGCTCCTTATCTGCCTTGACTAGCTTGATGCTCTCCTCCAACAGTACACAATATATGTGGATTCGTAATTTATATTGTTTTGTGGGAATTCCTCTATTTTAATATTAGTATGTGATTTAATCATTGGTTAATTGTTTTTTATGATATTGTTTCAAGAATATAATAGGTCTAAATAATTTTTGTTAAACCATACATCGGACTACTAAGTGTGAAGGAATCTCACACTGGTGAGCAGAGGATAACAGTTAAGGAGTAAGCGTCACATGGGGAATTAGCATATGGGATAAGAGGGGAGGGGTCCTAGGCTGTATAAAAAAGAGGCTGATGACTGGAAGTGATGTCTTGAGAATGCCCTGTGGGAGGGGTGAAACGCGTCAACGCACTTCCGGTCTGCTGTCCTTACGACCTACGTCACTTCCGGTGAGTGAAACGCATGCTGAGCGGTGCATTCCACGCGGCCATCTTTGTTGTTGGAACTGCATTGTTATCCTCTGCAAACCAAAAGGCTGTGAGGTTTCTGGATAGAACTTTGGCTATTTGGATCTGTGTGAGCCGATGAAGGCAATAAACAAATGCTTTTAATTATCCTTGAATATGTGAGTGGCCTGGTATTATAATACTGTATATGGTATTGGCAATATCACACTATGGTATTTTTTTTCTTTTGCACTGATGGGGACCTCTTACTAGGAGTGAGTTGGAGGAGAGCATCAAGCTAGTCAAGGCAGATAAGGAGCTCTGGAGAATATAGAGGGGGCATAGGATCCCTAAAATCCTATAGAGCGCAATACTCTCCAATATCTGGTGAGTGCGGTTGATGTGGATTTTGAACTGGCTGATGGTGGAAGCACATTTCTTTGGGAGAAGATTTTTTGTTATGTGGTGAGGAGGTTTGTGTTTTTGTGCTGTTTTATCATTATTTATATCCCAGCATAACACTCAGTCAGTGTCAGGACAAATTATTGATGTGAATGTTTTACAGCTGCAAGTTTATACACTGCATCTGTATGCATTACCACATGGCTTTGCCTGTGAACTTATAAGGAAGAAAGAAATCTTCCTGCAGCCATTGCCTAGGAAACCTGAACTAACCCACAGGAAAAGTGATACATTTCTCTGTAAACTTTCCATCAACCCCTCTCCTTGCTAACATGTTTCAGGAAAGTAATTATACAGTCTGGGAAACTAATACACAACCACAATCAGAGCTTCATCCAGAGCAGGACTTAGATAAAAGAGAAAAACGCTTAAGAAATCCAACCTGGAAAGTGCAAGAAAATCTTAATGCTGACAAAGAAGAATTGCTGTCTAATATTAATGACTTATGGTCTAATACTGTTAAATGCATGTCTGCTCTCTCCCAACAATCTCACGAGCCATTACAACAAGAGGGTGCTATCCAGCAATTGAATGTTGCTTATGAGAATTATCAAAAACTGTGTATTAAATATATTGCAACAGGCAACAGTCAAAGGTCATTGGAAGAATTAATGAGTTTTGAGGAGCTCAATCTTGAAAGTGACAATTTAGTGGTTCGCACAAAAACAAAGGCAGAGGTGAGAATAACACAGCTCAATGAATCCAGATCTTATCGCTCTGCATCTACTAGACGCACCTCAAGATCTTCCAAATTCATACAATTAAGGTCTACACTCAGTCAACAACTAATAAAGGCCTGTGCTGATGCTGAAGCTTCACAAATTCAGGCAGCTTTCGTCCAAAAGAAAGCAGAAAGAGAGTCTCAGGCCGCAAAAATAGAGGCTCAGGCCGCATATAAGAAAGCAGAAATGGAGGCTGAAGCCACACGTCAAAAGGCAGAAAATGAAGTTTTGGAAAAACAATGTGAGCATGCCAGAGCCATGGCAAGGTTAAGGGTCTTAGAACAAGCCGCTAGTGAAAAACGAAAGAGACAACAATTCCAGACACTCAGTTGTATCTTATGTCTCAGATTCTTCACACATCTCTCCACAACGTCAATTTCCTGTCACAGCAGCCATCAAAGTCTCTTCTCTGCACCTACTGTACCTCAAGACGATTTGCCCTTATATCCTCCAATAAATCAGACTGCAGCATCTCAGCTAGCCGCAGACACTGGTCTATATTTGATAGATCGTCCATCTTACTTTGGCACCAACAGAGTACCTCCTAGCAAACTCACTACTCTACAAACCAACATGCCAATGGACTTTAAGCCAGCTCCGGCATTGAATGCCTTAGCAGCAACATATGATTCCAAGTCACTCCACGTAAGTCCACCAACCGTCACAACCAACTCTGTTCCACCTGCAGTCATGCACCCAAAATCTGAAAAACACGGACACACTCCTCACAAGACCTCCTTCTCTCTAGTTCCCTGGTCTCCTCCTCCCATTCCCGCCTCCAGGACTTCTCCAGGGTGTCACCCATCCTCTGGAACTCCCTGCCCCAACCCATCAGATTATCACCTACTCTCCTCTCCTTTAGGCACACCCTGAAAACCCATCTCTTCAGGGAAGCCTACCCTACCCCCTGCTAACTTGACCGACCTCCTCCACTCTTCCTACCACTCCATCCCCCACAGCTATCTCCTCCTGTACCACCATCCCCTCCCTCCTAGATTGTAAGCTCCAAAGAGCAGGGCCCTCGATCCCCTCATGTTTTGCATTGTATTGGTATTGTTCTGTCACATGTTCTGTCCCCCTTTGTAATGTACAGCGCTGAGCGAACTATTGGCGCTTTATAAATACTGTATAATAATAATAATAATAATGTCACAGTTTGCGAAATACATGCTCTGCAGAGAACTTAAGACAGGCCTCACTAAGTTTGATGACAAGCCTGAAAATCACAGAGGCTGGAAATACACTTTTAAGGCCACAATGAGTGACCTAGACATCAATGCCACAGAGGAATTAAATCTGCTCATCAGATGGCTAGGTCCCCAGTCTACTGAACACAGCAAGAGGCTCAAAGCAGTTCATATTGACAACCTGCTGCAGGCTTTAATGCTGCTTGGGGCAGACTTGAACATACCTTTAGCAGCCCATTGAAGATGCTTTATTCAAAAAGGTTGCAAAGCTTCCCAAGGATTTCTGCTAGCAACAATCTAAAGTTTCAAGAACTCAGCGATGTTCTATTAGAGCTTCAACTTGCTAAGGCTGACATCAACTTATCTGTCTCAGTTACCTTGACACCTCTCATGGCATCAAATCTATTGTTCTCAAGCTACCATATGGAATTCAAAAAATGGGCAGCGCTTGGATCAAAGTATAAGGAAGAACATAGATGTTGCATTTTCCATTTCCTCCTTTTTCCTACTTCTGTTCTGCGAGTTCATCAAAACGAATTTGCAGACACTAAGAATGGGCCGGGACTGTAACCTTTTCATACACTTTTCCCCAAAACCTCGAACAACGTAAGGGGAAAACTCAAAAATTAGAATATGTGCAAAAGTTCATTATTCAGTCGGGACCCTTTAAAAGGAAAAAATATATGAACTCATTAATGCAAAGCAAGATTCAAAACCCTGTTTGCTATTGTGAGATTTTGGCTTCACTCATGAAAACCCCCCCCCAAAATTTTCAAAAATGAGAATATTGTGAAAAGGGGGGAATATTCTCGGCAAAGTGTCCCATTAATTCAGCTCATTACCCTAACACCGCAAGGGTTCCCGTCCTTTAAAAAGGCCCAGTTGGTCCAGTTGAAATTTCCCCCCATCCACAAAATTTGCTGATTTGGGGGGCCATGCAACTGCGGTGTTGGGGCCACTGTGCTTCATTAAGTCCAGGGTCAAAAACAGCCCTCTACCGGAATTTTGGAGCAACTCATGCTTCCTTCCGCGGCAAAACTTTTTTGGGGGTGTGACTTCATTTTCCAGAGGACTTGCCTCCCGCCCCCACACCCTCCAGCCACCCCCCCATGATCCAGACCGTGGACTTTCTATCTGATTGGCCACAAACTCCCTGACCCGAACCCCATAAGAATCTATGGGCAATGCCAAAGAAAGAAAGGGTGGAAAGGAACAAAGCAGAAAGCTAAGGCCCCTATTAACATCCTGGTTTTTCCATAACACCTCAGAGTGCCAAGGTGATAGCTTCCATGCCAAAAGCCGCATGAGGCAGTAATTGCTGCAAAAGGGGCCCAAACCAAGTACGGTACATATGCACTTTATTTTCAGAGTCCATATTGTTTTATGACAACCTTTTTTTATTGTTGCATGGAATATTTTCCCTTTTTTTGAGATTGTGGATTTTGGGGTTTTTTATGAGCTGTAAGCCCCAATCATCCAATGTGACAAATCACGGCTTGAAAATATCTTGTTTTGCATGTAATTTCTCAATATTAGTTTTCCCCATTTAAGTTGCTT